>PVKA01050863.1:0-12503 GCA_004027165.1 Ctenomys sociabilis
TTGCTCCTAAATCTTCTAACTAGGGGCTGAGGAGATAACTCAGTAGAATAAGTGCTTGCCTGGCAAGCACAAGGGCCTGAGTTCAGTCCCTGGTTCCACCACATACAAAAAAAAAAAAAAAAAAAAATCTTCTAATCCATTCTAATGATCTGTGTGTGTGTGTGTGTGTGTGTGTGTGTGTGTGTGTGTGTGGGCACATGCACGCATCTGTGTTTTGTTCTGGTGTGTACATGTGTGTGTGTGTGTGTGTGTGTCTGTGCGTCTGTGTGTCTGTGTGTGTCTGTGTGTTTTGCCAGCACAATGTTGTTTTTATCACAGCATCTCTGTGATACAATTTCAAGTCAGGGATTGTGAAGCTCCTTGCTTTGCCTTTGTTGTCCAGAATTGTTTTGGCTATACTAGGTCTCCTCTACTTCCAAATGAACTTTAGAAATGTTTTCTTTTTTCTTGCAATGAAGTATGTTAATGGTATTTTGCTTGGGATTATATTAAATCTGTCACAATTTTGGAAGTATGGCCATTTCCACAATGTTGGTTTTCCTACCTAGGAGCAAGGAATGTGTTTCCATTTTCTCAACCTCTTTGATGTCCTTTATCGGAGTACTACAGAGTATAACAGTTTTCAACGTAAAGACCTTTAAATTTCTTTGTTAGATTGATCTAAGTATTTCATTTTGGGGGGATCCTACTGTGAAAGATAGTGTTAGCCTACTTTCTCTTTCAGTGACTTTGTATATAAAGGAAGACTATTGTTTTTTGAATGTTACTTTTGTCACTGAATTTGTTTATTAAATCCAGAGCTCTTTTCATGGAGTTTTAGGGGTCTTCTTTGTAGAGTATCTTGTCATCTGTTAATAATGATCACTTTACGTCTTCCTTTCCTATCCTTATTCCTTCCTTTTTTTTTTTTTTTTTTAATTGCTCTGGCTAATTTTCCAGAACTTACATGGAGTAAGAGTGGTGACAGTGGATATCCTCCTGTGCCTGTTTTTAGAATGAAGCTTTCAATTTTATCCAGTTGGTATGAAGTTGGCTGTTGGCTTGTCATAGATAGATTTTATCAGACTGAGATAAAGACCACTGATTTCAAATTCTGTAGAGTTTTTAATCATGAATGGGTATTCAAATTTGTGAAATGCTTTTATGTAACTGCTGAGATAATCGTGTGATTTTTGTCACTGGTTCTGTTATATTTATTGATTGCACATGTTGAACCATTCCTACATCCCTGGAATGAATCCTACTTGGTCATGGTATTTCTTGATGACTTGCTGCATTATTTTAGCCAGTATCTTGTTGAGAGTTTTTATGTCTATGTTTTTACATCTATGTTCATTAGGGAAATTGGCCTGTAAATTCTCTTTTTATGGTTGGATGCTTCTATAGTTTTGGTATCAGGGTAATACTTGTGTCCAGGAATAACTCTGGAAGTGTTGCTTTCCTTTTAATTTCATTTAATAGTTTGAGTAGCAGCATTAGATTTTCTCTAAATTTCTTATAGAATGCAGCAATGAATTTGTCAGTACGTGGGCTATATTGAGAAGTTTCTAATTAAATTTTCAATTTCATTGTCTGATATTGGATTTCTTAGATTTTTTTTGTATCTTCTTTAATAAGCTTTGCCAATTCATATGTATCTAAAAATCTGTCCATTTATTTTGTGTTTTCCCTCTTATTAGAATAAAAGTGCTCAATGTAGGTATAGATGATCTTCCGGATTTCTGCAAGATCCACTGTGATTTCACCATTTTCATTACTAATTACATAGACTTCATTTTTTCTTTCCTTCTTTTTGAAATGTTGGCTAAGAGTTTGCCAATTTTATTCAGTCTTTCAAAGAACCAACTCTTTGATTGACTCCATATTGCTTTCTTCATCTGCAATGCATTAATTTCTGCTCTAATCTTTATCATTTTCTTCCTCATATGAACTTTGAATTTATTTTCTTTTTCTAGAAGCTTCAGGTTCAACATTAGGTTGTTTACCACTGGTATTATATCAGTAAGAATTCACCAATATTAATTTTCTCATAGGACTGCTTTCATCAGATTCCATAAATTCTGGTATGATGTATCTACATTATCAGTTAATTGTGGAAACTTTAATTTCTTCTTTATCTGTGACTCATTGGCTGTTCAGTAGGGTGTTATTTAATTTTCATGTGTTTCTGAAATTTTTGAGGTTTTTTTGCCATTGATTTCCAAATTAATTACATTATGGACTGATAGTATACATGAGATCATTTCAATTCCTTCAGATTAATTTAAGCATGTCTATGAACTAGTGCCTATTTTGAAGATTGTCCTCTTTAAAGTGAGAAGAATGTGTATTCTGGTGTTGTGGGGTGGAACACTTCATAGTCAGTACAAAGTCCATTTGTTAACAGGTTTAGTTCCATTCTGATATTTCTTTGTTAATTTTTGTCTACTTGATCTGTCTATTTGTGACAGTGGTTTCTCTAGTCACCACTGTGTTAATGTTTATTTGACTTTCCTATCTATTAAAACTTGTTTTATATACTTCAGTGTGCCAGTATTTGGTGCATGTATATTTATAATTGTTATCACTTCTTGTAGTTCTCCTTTAAGAATTACTAACCCTCTTTGTCTCTTCATCTGTCTTGGCTTGAAGTTCAGAAGTTCAGTTTGTATAAAACTACCTCTGCTTTCTTCTGGGATCCTATCAAATGAAGTACTGTTTCCCATTTTTGATTTTCAGTCTACAAAGTTCTTTTTGAGTTAAATATATTTCTTATAAGCAGCATACTGTTGTTTTTTGCTTCTTGATCCATTTTGACCATCTGTTTCCTTTGATTGATAAGTTGACACCATTTACATTGATAATTATAACTGTTATGAACTGACTTATCCTTGTCATTTTATTTTCTTTTTGTTGGTTTCCTGTCTTCCCCTTCTGTTTAATAGCTTGTCTTTCCTGGTAGATTTTTTCTATTGGTGTTCTTGGGATGGTAGTCTTCTTTACCTCTAAAATATCTCAAAAACATTTGGAGAGCTGATTTAGCGATCACTGTTTCTTCAGTTGTTCTTTGTCATGGAAGAATCTTATTCTTCTATTGCTTTTGCAGGGTAAATCATTCTGGGCTGGAGGCTGCTTTCTTTCAGGACTTGGAGTACAGCACTTCAAATTCTCCTAGACTCGACAGTTTGTGTTGAGAAGTCTGCTGTGATTCTAATGGATCTGATTTATAGGTGATTTGTTTCTTTCCCAAATAGCTTTTAGTATTCTGTTTTTGTGCCGAATTCTGTAATCTTAATTATTATATGCCTTGGTGTAATTTATTTTTATTATGACTAATTGGAGACCTATTTTGCCTCACTTATTTGTTGAATTCTTCTATGCTTGAGAACGTTTGTCCCATCATTTCTGTGGACAGGCTTTTCATGTGGTTTGCATTATTTCCTGCTTTTTTATTTATTCTGATCAATCTTAAGTTGTTCTTTGCATCATTTTTAAGTAGTCTTTGCTTTCATGATCACTAACCACAATCCTCAATCCTGTCTTCTATATCTAATACTGAGTCCTCACCTTGGTTCAATCAACTGCAAATACTTTTGGTGGAATTTTTAATTGCCTGGATATCTGTTTGAATCAGTTTCATGGATTCCATTTCTTTCCTCCACTGAGGATTGATGGTTTCCATGATTTTTAGTTTGATCTTTAAAAAAAAAAAAAAAAAAAAAAAATCTGTTTGCTTTGGAATCACTGAGCAAGTCCGACATTTTTATTACAATCTTTTTTTTTAACCTGAGGATCATTTCTGATCTGATTTTCTCTATAGGTTCATTCATCTACTTTTTTTACTTGTACTGCAGCCATTTCAGAAAATTCATGTGGGTGACTTGACTTCTGACTATCATAGCCTTGTCTGGGTGGGCTAGAGATCTGGGGTTACATTTGGCTTCTGTGTCTTTTATTTTAATAAAAGGTTTTTATTTTAATGTTGATACTTATAAATTACTTATGGTAAGTAGTTTTATCACTAATATCAAAATTTCTCTAGGAAATGTCACTCAGAGGTATCCTTTAGGTATAGCTGGCTCTTGGTCTTTTTTCTGTTCCAAGGTTCTATCTTCCCAGTTTATTAAGGATGAGAAGTTGCAATCTGATTAGTTCAGCATCCTGTCCTTGTACAGGACCAGGGTGATGATTATGATCTCATAAAATCAGTATTTTGTACAAGGTAGAACAACTAATTACAACAGATATAACAACTAATTACAACAGATATGACACCCTGGCTAAAGCACTACAATTTGCAATAACAAGTCCATCAACCACAGCCTAGCAATTGATAAACTGTGATAACTATTAACTTGGTACTTTTAATCTTAGAAGCAAGATCTATAGTTATTTAACAAAGTCCAACACAAACCAGGAGCATGTATGCTGTGAGTTTCCCCTTAACATAATGATTTTATGCTGTTGGTGGGGGTAACTTAACAGGGATAGGGAAAAAAAAAGATAAATGAAGATAAATGTAGAAGAAGCAAGGCTGAATGACAAAAGATGCTCACCCAATTTGGAAAACTAGAGAAGAAGGGAGAAAGAATAAGGGAGAAAGCAAAATAATATTGAAATGAACCAGAAAAACTAAGAGACAATGTTCACTCTCATGAAAATATTAAAAAAGCAAGAAAGACAGTCAAAGAAAGAAAGAAGCCAAAAAACAAACAAGGCAAGACTACATAGTGAGTTCAAGGCCAACCTTAGCAACCTGTTAGTGAAGCCCTGCCTCAAAAAAAAAGTTTATGCCCTAAATATGACTTCCAATCATAAATACAGAAATGAATACTGAAGTTATCTCAAGAAAAAATTTCTTTTTCAGAATGTTCCTATTCTAATTTTTTAAAAAATGGAATAATCAAAACCACAAGAATAAAATTTATCTATCTATAAAAATAAAATCATCCCTTTTTTAAAGCTGTCTTCATAGTTTCTGTTACACATGTACTTCAGGAAAAAAAATCAATTAAATTCCTTAGACGGTACTACTAGATTAATCTCACAATAAAAAAAGCATGATTTTAATAAAAATTTAGGCTACTTAGTTCCATTTACAATCTAAGTATAAAATTCCAAGGCTGATGAATAATGGATAATTGTTTCAAATATTAACTTGTGATGATGTTGTTTTCTAGAAACAGAATATATAGGAAAATTAGACTTGTCTATCCAGACCTCAACAAAGTTATTCTTTCTGGTTTTTAAATCCAAGTCAGATATAATTATCAATGAAACTCTTTTGCTGCCACCCAGAAGCTAGAAACTGCTGCTCCAAATTTATTCTGATCATTTCTTTTAAAATGTTGAAACTGTAGCTTTTTGAAAATATTCTTCAAAAAATCATTCCTAATATACTGACTCAGATGGCAGAGATTACTCAAAGATCTTGGAGTCTCTGAGATTAAAATATGTGACAACATGAAGCATTTCACAATGCCCAAGCCCAACATGCCAAAGCACATGAGGACGTGAAGCTCCAGGCCATTTGCCTAAAAGAAGTTTAACAGAGCAAAAGTAAAACAACTGCCCAGGTCCTTAAAAAACAAAAATACCTCTAGCTTCATAGCAGCTTTTCTAAAATCCTGGAAAAGAATAAGGTCCTATGCAAAATTATGACTGAGCTCAATTTTTGTTTTCTTTTTGGAGTTTCGAGATAGCATCTCACTATGTAGTTCAGGCTGGCCTTGAACTCACCATGTAGACAAGGCTGGCCTCAAAGTCATGGCAATCCTTCCACCTCAGCCTCCCAAATGCTGGGATTATAGACAAGCACCACCACACCAGGCTAAGATCACAAATTTATATGTACCTCCTTATGAAGTACTACAAAATTACATGCTTAACTCTAGCAGGCATCCATTTGCTCAAGTGTCTCCCAGGTCCAAAGTCACCCTTCACTTCCCGCTCTGCAAAAATAGATTCAGGCCCCTTAAATATTTTTCTTTCACTACCTAACCTGTCCTTTACTGTCATTAAAAGGTGCTGAAAAGACATTATATGAAGAAGTGGCTTTCCTTCTGGGTCAAGTACTCTCCTCCGGGCGGGCTTCTGTACTATATTACAGCTATTTTGGTACCCTGCTCCACAAGCATGTTCAGCTCTCTTCAGTGTCAGGCTCATGAAACAACAGCATACAGCAGCACTAGCAGCTTCCTCAGCACCCCTTCTGAGTCACTGTTGCAGCACAGTGACTCTGGTGAGTCAGACTAAGGCAAGTTTTGCCATCATAGTATCACTGCCACTTCTCTTCATTCCATGAGCCATAGCCATGCCCTGTCAGAAAAATGTCTGGATAAAGCAACAAGGTACTTCCTTGAATGTTCTACCTCATCCCCACCCCAAAAGGTATGGGATGCTCCTTTAATTTGTTTTGACTATAGTCTTTAGAGTTCTCTTTACTTTCTTAGATGATCCCTCATTATTCCAAATTCCTATTAAAGTTAATAAATTTTCACATTAACCTTTTTCTGTTCAAATGACCTATGATTTTTCTACCTTTATCGAACCCTGAATGACAGGTGACATTTCAGGCAATCAATCAGGAACTGGAAAGATTATAGCCTGTTTAACCCTTGTCTTTTATATATAAACAGATTTTTGATAATTGGTAAGACGTTTAAAGTAAAAATAGAACAAACTAGTTCACAAGATATATCTTTATTAATGGGTCTCATTTGGGGGAAGTGTTAATTTCTTTATCATTCATAAAGAGCTCAAATACAAAAAGTGATTACTGTCATCTCTAGTCATTTTTATTTTAAAGAGAAATAAAAATGTAAGAAATAAAATTTCAGAAGAGGAAAAAGAAAGTCAGTAGCCCCACTTCTCTAGCTATTGCACTACCAACCTAGTCAATTTACATTTGGAAGCAAACCGAAAAATCTCAGCAGTTCCAAACTACTGTTCACTTTGCTTTTTAACCATATAGGAAAAATTTTAACATTTCCCTTTTTCTTTTTATATACTATCTGTAGTTTACTTCACCAACACTGAAATGTTCAGCATCAAGCTTACCATTCCTGTCCCCACTTTGCTCTTAATTCTCCTAGACACAGAGTTAAAAGAACAGGATTAAGATTCATTAGACACAGTACTAAGAAGAATTAAAGGGCTTGTTCAAGGAGTACAACATCTGCTCCTCAAATTCCTGCCTAAACAACTAAGATTCTGATCAAAGAGAAGAGAAGGAAAGCCAATCTGAGAGTGAACTGGAGTCATGAGGAAGTAAATGTTCTCTCTGGGAGTAACCCTGACACCAGAGGAAGGCTTAGTAACATTGCACAATTCTTTCTGTGAAGCTATTCATGGGGCAAGTGGGAGTATACCAGTGGAAGTAGAGGGGAGTAGGAAGGTGAAGATTGAGAATCCTTTTAAGCAGCTTTTGCCTGGGTAGTAAAACAAGCTGGGACATGCAAGTCAGATAAACACAGCTGTCTGAGGCTGTCACTTGGGGCTCAGGAGCCAAGGTGTCCTCGTACAGTGAAAAGTGCACTGCAATGTGAGTCTGGAGTCCAGGGATCCAAATCCTCTCTCTCCGCTAACTAGCTATGTGATGAAGAGCAAGCCTTTCAAGTTCACCAGATTCCTTATTCTATAGAAAATTAGCTGGTGAGATGAGCTACCATTACCACTCAGAAGGGCTCTAGAGCCACAGAGTTCACACACTGTATAAACTTTATTGAGTCTTGGTTTTCCCCACTGAAAAAAACAGGAGAATAATACTTAAATTGTAGGAAAGGAATTAAGGGTTAAAAATAGAGCTGGCTTGATAGTTCAGGGGACTAAAGTGCCCTGCTTAGGCAGTGGCTAGGGAGGATCCCTGGAGGGCTGTGCGGGCCCTGCCCCCGGGCATGCTGAGGCATTGATTAAGACTGCACATAATCCCAGCACTCAAGAGGCTGAAAACAGGAGAATCACTATGAGTCCAATCTACATAGTGAGACTGTGCAGACCCTGTCCTAAATACAGAAAAAAATAAAAATAATACAGAAGCAGTTGCTATTATTATTCTTTATTTCCAAGGACTAAAATAATTTGAGAGGTATAAAACGTTGGTGGCCAAATACAATGCTATTTTAAATTCACTACAAATTAAGATAGCATGTGTTTGACATATGTTTTAATTATTACAAACCTAAATACTCAAAAGAAATATTCTTCCACCTTTTCTGATACTCGGTACCCACTGAAAAACTTAAAATTCCATGTCAAATACTAAAAAAAAGAAAAATACAATAAAAAAAAAACTACAGTCTAAAAAAGGCAATAATGATTAAAGAAAACACAGTTTTGATTTGTATATTATCTTCCTATAGTTAAAATCACTCCTCAGTATCTATGGAGAGCTTACTCCAGACCATCTGCAGATGGTTACTAAAATCTGTCCTTATCCTTGTTCCTTATATATTCGTTACAGGGTCTCACTCTGCAGCTTGGAGGCAGGGCCAGCAACCTAGCCCCTTCTATAAACAGCACAGTTTTGACATATAATCTACACATATCTCTCTGTATATGTTAAACAATTCCTAGATGGCATATAATACTAACATAATAAAAATGTGATAATAGTTGTTATACTGCATTAATTAGAAAACAATGATAAAGAAAACAACTATTATCTTGTTCAGTACAGACATTTTTCTTCAAATATTTTCTGTAGACAGCTAATGAAATCTATGGATGTGGAACTCTCAGATACAAGAGAACATGAACAGGCCAAGAATGTAAGATATATGGACAACCAGTTTCTATTTTAGAATATGATAAAACAGTAATACATTCCAAGCCAAAATGTTTAGGTAATTCAATATTTTAGATTTTAAATTTAAGAACATATTTCCAGTGCAAAAAATCAAGAAATACCACCTATTGTTTAACATACTAAAGTTAGCAAGCTAGAAGCCAATTTACAAACTCAAGCTAAACCCACAGAAAATTTCTAAGACTATAATTTTACTAAAGTCAATCAATAATACCTTTCCATTAAAATATAAATCCTTCTTTAGACATGTGAAAAAAATCATATGAACTAAACAGACTGAGATAAGTAGGTTGAAAACAATCATGTAGGAAAGTTTTACAGTCCATTCTGTGTCACTAATGCTACCTACCAGTGATGACTTTTTTTCTAAAATCTCTGAAGTGGCTCTTGTAAATAAAAAACTCTGTATCTAGTGATCTACCTACGAAGTTTTTTAAAAGTTACATGTACTCTGCATCTGTCTCCTCACACAGTTTCATGAACAGCCATGAGTTAACTTTAATGTAGTTACTAATTTTAATCACATCCCACAAACTGCTATTAAATTCCAGTAATACTTTTTGGCAGGCTGGCATTTCTTATGGATGACACAGTATATAGATTCACATTCACAAATGGCCTCTTTGATCGAAGTGAAATTATAAAGCCATCCAATCTGCACATACACTGACAAAAAATGTACAAGTGAGTTTTCCTAGATAATCATTCAAAGACTTGAGTAGTTCTGCACCTATATGCTAGCTGTCAACAAATGTGCTCACGTACACCCTTCTGAAAAGCCTATTGCTCAAAAGCAAACTCTGCTGCCATGTTTAATACGGTGCTGATACCTGGATCACATGCCACAGTGATTCATTAATTCCAACAACTGTGCCTCTATCCCTTGCTACTCATCAATTCATCTAGTTACAGTGTTGGCCAAAAAAGGAACACATGCCACCCTCTGAACTGCAGCTTCTCCTAAAAGTTCATAAGTGCTCTTAGCAGTAAACAGGACAACTCTTTTTCCAGCAGTAAAGGGCTTCTTAACTTTAGCAATGCAATCAGCCACTAAGAATGATGCTCTCAGAACAGATACAGTTGAAATGGTAACTTTTTTTCATGTTCATTTTTTTCCTCTTGAAAATTTCAAAAGGCTTGTCTTTTAATAAGGCACTTGATCTTCGTGTGGTAGAGCAATTTTGAATGTTTTGTAGCTTCACTGAAGCCATGTGCGTGGTGAACACACACAGCACTACCTCAATTTATGAACTTAATTTGGTTTACAATTTGGGGGAAGTTAGCTGCCCTGGTGTTGGTGTTGGGAAGATGGCCAATGTCAAGTTTGTCACCTGAAAGGGAATTTGTAAAAAGAAGCAAAATTTAGATAAGGCTTTTGTTTGTGAACTGAGAAGTGTTTCCAAACAAAAGCCCTCATGAACTGCGATATCACTGTATTTATCATACAAAGCATGCTGGAGAATGTGAATCACCTATTGCTGAACCCATAATTTAAGCAGCACTCTCCATTATTTTCTTTTGATATGTAGCTTTCTGTTTGTTGGCAGTCTTAAGAGTCTTGTGTTGTCAATCAGTCATTCCACTTTTAAAGAGCTCTCTAATGGAATCTATTTTTTATTCTACTGACACAAGATTAGTTTTAAGTTTATCATAACAGTGACTGAGACAAATACATCTTAGGAAAGAGGTACAGATGAAAGTGGTAAATAAAATAACAGGCAGCCCTTATATGAGCTAAAATAAATTGTCAGATTCTGAATTCTAGCCTCCCAATGGACGCAGTTATATAGTTGCAATACATCAATTCACTTGCCATTCCATAGCCTCCCACCAGTATACCTTAATTGTCATTTGCTATTTACTGATAGAGGTCTTTTTTTGTGCACCAGGGATTGAACTTAGGCCCTCGCGCATGCCAGGGAAGCACTTATTCTACTGAGCCATCTCCCCAGTCCCTTATTTACTGATAGTTTTAATATGAGTCTGCAAGCAACTGATTTATTATGGTCTCTGTGCAGCCAAACCTCTCTGGTAACATTAATCTGTGTTTGCAGCTGCTCCCTTATTGCTTACATCATTCCTTCAGCTCCACCTCTGATCATCAGGCATTAGATTCTCATAAGAATGTAACCTACATCCCTTGTACATACACAAAAGGGTTCAGACTCCTACAAGAATCTAATGAAACCACCCATGTGACAGAAATTGGAGCTTAGGCAATAATATAGGGTATAGTAAGCAGCTATATACACAGATAAAACTTCATTCACTCACTTGCCTACTGCTTATATCCTGTTGTGTACCACATTACTGTTCCATCCTCATCAGCTGGGGAGTCCTGCTATTGTATACATGTATGGATATAGATGTAATATAGGTATAGACAGATATACATAACAGACATATAGATATGAGTTTAGATATGAGTTTGAGGGTTTATAGGTTATGGCAATAATATATATCCTAGACCATAGTACAAATAACAAGATAGCTCAGTGGACTAAGCACCTGCTTAGCCAAGCACAGGGCCCACATTCAATCCCCAGCACCACATGTCTCACCAGCCTGGCCCACAGGCCTGCTGAGCTGGCCACTAAGACCAGGCATGGTGGTATATGCCTGGAATCCCAGCGCTGGGGAGGTTAAAGCAAAAGGATCACTTTTAGTCTGAGTTGTGCAGTAACCCTATACTAAATACATTTTAAAAAATGAGAATCAAGAGCCTGTTTTCTAATTTCTTTTTCTGAGAAAAGATTGATTATAGGACTCAGGGAAGTCAAATGTCAGCTGAGTCTAGACCTTCCCAAAAATGAAGTATTCAAAAACAAACTAAAAGAATGGCATATGTCAAAGTAATACAAGAAGAGCCACAAAGAAAATGAATCCACATTTGCTATAGCTCCAATAATTTGAAAACAAAATAGTTAACAATATTAGATTATAACCCAAGATATAAAATAGCAAACAGCTGATACTAGCAAAAGAAATGATCAAGTAAATAAGTGAGGAAGAAGACACAAATTGTCTTCACAGAAAAACAGAATTTTTTTTTGTAACAAAAATCTAACTCAGGACCTCATGCCTGCCAGGCACAAGCTGTGCCACTAAGTTATATCCCCAGCCCATAAATTTAGTTAAATGTGACACATTTAAATGCTTTTAAAACATAGCACATTTAAGGGGAGGAAAAATTAACTTTATAATAAAGAAACCAAAAAATGTATCCCTGATAGGTGACAAAGAAGAACTTCACTTCTGTAATACTTTGCCAAAGATATATTATCTCAGTTAACAACCTATGTTTGTAGATTAAAAATTGGAGAAAAAGAAAGGCTGCAAGGTCAGCCAACATTTTGGCCCTAGCCTTTCAAGTAAAGATTCAAGACATAGGAGAACCTGTACTGTAACATCACATAACTCAGTAATGCCCCAAATTTTCTGATCAAGGAGATTATGGGGGCCACACAGGAATGCGATCGATGATGTATAATGTGCCTAAGGAGAGTCACATGGAGAGAAAACTTTTTCTCAGGCTTCCACAGAGAGCAAATTGGTCAAGCAATGGTCGTGACTCATCCACAAGGCTGACACTGACAAGGGATCTACAAAGAGCAGTACAAGGTTACAGGATAAACACTGAGGGTACCTGACTGACCTTATCTGATACAAAAGTTACATTTTTTGTTATAAAGGTCTTGCTTTAACTCAGTCTTAACCA
>PVKA01050864.1:0-12503 GCA_004027165.1 Ctenomys sociabilis
GAGACCTGGGCTGCCGCCTCTCTTATCAGGCCCTGGCGCCCCCTGGGTTCCGGGCTGCAGCCCCGCCTCTCCCTTCCGGGTTATTCATGACACCCAGCGGGGCCGGGAAGCGACCATCCTACTCAGCTCCCTGACCCCCACGGCGCCTCCTCTCCTGAGCCCTGCTCCTGGGTCATCTACTGCATGTCCCCAGAGGCTTGGTTAGGACGTAGTTACACAGTGGAGAAGGATGGCAGGAGACATGGGCCAGGCAAGCAGAGAGCCAAAAGGAGTTGCCATGGGGGCGATATGGGGAAGAAACTCCTAACTTGAAAGATACCTTGGATGAGTCTGTGCTCTATAGAATTGAAGCATGATCCCTGGCAAGCACAAGGGCCTGAGTTCAATCCCAGGTCCTGCCAAAAAAAAAAAAAAAAAAAAAAGGAAGCAGGCACAAATACAGAGCAGAGGCTTTTCCTGTAAGAAGTTAGGTTAGTGATGCTTCCTGGAGTTTTCAAGGTAATTTCTTTTTTTGGCAGAACTGGGGATTGAACTCAGGCCCTTGCACTTGCCAGGGAAGCACTTATTCCACTGAGCCATCTCTCCCAGCCCTTTCAAGGTAAGAGAGACCTATTTAGAATACCAGTCCCTGGTGGCCATCCCTGGGGAAGTACGTGGCTGCATGTGTCTAACCTTCTGTCCCGGGGTCAGGCCCACAGCAGAGATGCCTGTGCCTCTCACAGCTGCGAGGTGCCTGGCCTTCCCAGCCCTGTTTGACTGCCTATAATATTTCTGTTTAACTCAGCTGCCTATAACAGGGGTGAGGTGGGCCAGAGAGTGGCACAGAGGGGACAGGGCCTGCTGCCTCAGGAGGCTACAGGAGCAGTCACTCAGGCTCTTGCTACCTTGTACCCTCCAGCCTTCCCGCTGGCTGAGCTTGCTGAACCCTGTCACCCACAGGGCCTGCAGCCATGGAGGTGGGGTGATGCAAACGTTCCTGGCAGCCTGAAGGTGGAGACAGCCCCAGGGCTCACTAGTGGGTGAATGACAGGGCCCACGTGGCGCATACCCACAGAGGACTATTGCATGACCATAACAAAGGGATGTGCTTGTGACACATGCTGTGGTGGGGATGAGCCAGTAACAGACAACTACTGTATGACTGAGCTTATCTGTGATACATGAGGATAGTAGTAAAAAAAAAAAAAAATCATGGTGTTAGAAAGCAGAAGGGTAGCTGGGCTTGATGATGCAACCTGTAATGCCAGCACTCAGAGCCTGAGGCCAGAGAATCCCTGTGAGTTCAAGACCAGCCTGGGCTACATAGTGAGCCCGGTGCCAGGTTGAACTACATAGTGGGTGCCCCCAAAACTTAATAAATAAATAAAAATGTCTAACCTCTCCTCGGCCCCCACCTACCAGATCTCGTGGGCACAGTACCCTTGTGTGTGAGTCGGTGCTCTGTGGGACCTGAGGCGGTGCCTAGATGATGGACTTTTGTCCTGCAGCACTGGGGACTCAACCCAGGACCTCTGCACTGAGCTACCTTACCAGTCCTTTTTCATGTGTTGAGACTGAGTCTCATAAGTAAGTCACTAAGTTGCCCAGGCTGGGCTTGAACTTTCGATCCTTTGCCTCAGCCTTCCAGAAAGGCAAGTATGCGCCACTATGCCTGATGTAGGATGCGTTTCCATTCTGCAGCAGGTACCTGGCTGCTGTGGCTTTTTTTTTCTTTTCTTTTTTTTTTTGGTGGCTCAGGCTGCCTGAAGGGCAGATCGCGCTTGGGATCCGACTTCAGTACCCTGCTCCTGACCGCATTTGCGTGAGCAGGCACTTAAACAACTGAGCTAAGGGCAGGGCCCCAAACAAACATTTTTTTGTCTTTTTATGATACTGGGGATTGAACTCAGGACATTGTGCTTGCCAGGCAAGCGCTTATTGTACTGAGCTATCTCCCTGGCCCTGCTGGGGCTTAATAAGAACAAGGCTGGTGCCAGGCACACACCTGCAGTCCCAGCCCTTGGGAGGCTGAAGCAGGAGGATCATCACTGAGTTCAAGGACAGCCTACACTACACTGTGAGACCCTGCCTCAGAAAAAATGAGCAGGATGCAGAGTTTGTCTCCCAAATATATAAGTTCCCTTACAGTGACCCTGCTCACTACGTCTCTAGAACTCTGCCTCCTCGGTCCCAGCTTTCACCACTGCTCCCGGGGTTTAACCGATAATCTTTCTGTGTTTCTTTGTTTTGTTGAATTCTTGTTCCTACTACAGTGCCTTGCATGTGTGCATGTAGTTGGCACTGGGGCTTGAACCCAAGACCTCCACCTTTTTTTTTTTGGTGGAATCAGGGATTGAACCCAGGCCCTTACGTTTAGCAGGGAAGCCCTTATTCCACTGAGCCATCTCCCTTGAGCTACATCTACAGACCTTTTTTATTTGTTAGCTTTGAGACAGGGTCTTATTAATTAGCTCCACTGCACATTGAGGCTGTGCACACATGTGCGACCCTCCTGCTTCAGCCTCCCCAGTGACGGGCTCACAAGGTGCACCACCACCCAGGCCAGAGTCCTTCACATAGCCAGTCTGCTCAGTTCTGCAGGGCGGAGCCCACCTGCTCCTCCCCTTTCTGCTGTGGAGCTTCACAGTAGGCACTGTAGGAGGGAGGACAGAGGGTAGAGTCCTAGGCAGCCTGGACTCCTGCAGAGCAAGGCTGGGCCCTCGGAGATTGGTGCTCCAGATGCCAACAGGTGGCTCCAAACATCAGGAGCCTTGGAGGGGCGTTGCGGTCCCTTTTCCAGAATGTGCCGCTGCAGTGAGCAGCTTTCGTCTGACCCTCCCATGGTGTGGATTCCACGCAAGGAAGGGAGGTCAAGCGCTTGCCTGACTGCAGCTTTCAAGGCCACTGTGCCAGGAAGGCCTTTAGCTTTCATGCACTCTCTTGAGTGGTGTTTCCTGGAGCCTGACAGTTCCTAAAAGGACTTCACTTCCTCTGTCCCTCTCCCTTCTTTTTTTTTTCCCCTCTTTGGCAGAACTGGGGATTGAACTCAGGTCCTTGCACTTGCCAGGCAAGCGCTTATTCCACTGAGCCATCTCCCTGGCCCTGTTTTGTTTTGTTTCAACTAAACAAAAGCATTACTTTGCAGGACATAGAGATGTATTCCTGTAACCCCAGAACTCAGGAGGCTGAGGCAGAAAGATCATGAATCTGAGGCCAGCCTGATCTACACAGGGAGTTCAAGGCCAGCCTGAACTGTATAGCAAGACCCTGTCTCACAAAAGGGAAAAAAAGTGAGAGTAGCCTAGGTAAGTTCTTAGGCAAGTGTCTCTCTCTCTCTCTGGTCTTTTTGAGACAGGGTTTCAGGGTTCAGCTCAGCCTGGCCTTGAGCTCATTTTGCAGCCCAGGCTGTTCTCAAACTCCCAATGTTTCTCCTGTGCCACCACACTGACTTCAGGCAATTACTTTAAACTTTTTGCTGTTGCACAAGAAATTCTGATAACAAACCCTCCCACCTTGCCTCCTCCTTTAAGCTGGGGCTCTGTTCTGTGTTCAGCAGCTCTGTGCTGTGCACTTGCAGGCCTTGATGCCCTAACTCCAGCCCTGTTTAATGGAGAGGAGCCATGGTCGCACCACCAGATCCAGCACATAAGGCTGATGAGGGAGGAGGGACACACATCGCAGTGCTTTTCTGGAAGGGGCTGGCCAGCAGCATTACTGGAGCTTTTTCTTATGGCCTTGCTCCATGGCTCAAGTTGGCCTAGAGCTCCACGTAGCCCCAGCTGGCCTTGAGCTCACAGGGGTCCTCCTACTTCTGCCTCCCCAGTGCTGGGATTCTGGTTTGTGCCTCCACACCCAGCTGTAATGTCCTTTTGATTCAGTGGACTCCTAAAGGACCCAGCCCAGCAGCCCCTGCTTCAGCCCTAGGCTGTTTTGGAAATCCTTCCCTTTTGGAGCCTGGGGGCAGCGTGGGCAGGTGACAGACTGGGCTGTGGAGAGAGGCAGGCAAATGTCCTCTTCCTCCTTTGCCACTGAAACGTCCTACTCATCACTGTCAGGTCCCTGACTCAAGGACAGTGTCTCCTTGTCCTCCTGGGGTTTTGTTGTGACTGCCTGTCTGTGGTCTGTAGTTGAAAATAATTCTGGCCAAACAGGGACCATATCAGGAAAAGGGGCAAATTGGATTTTTACTTGTGTATGAGCTAAATTTCCAAAGTTAAGCATTTTGATGTATTAAAAATAGCCAGGGGCTGGGGAGATAGCTTAGTAGAATAAGTTCTTGCCTGGCAAGTACAGGGTCCTGTGTTCAATCCCTGGTACTGCAAACAAAAAGAAAAAAAAAAAAAAAAAAAAAAAAGCCGGGCGTGGTGGCGCAGGCCTGTAATCCCAGCACTCGGGAGGCTGAGGCAGGAGGATTGTTGTGAGTTCGAGACCAGCCTGAGCTACAAAGTGAGCTTAAGGCCAGCCTGAACTGCACAGTGAGACCCTATCTCAAAAAGACAAAAAAAAAAAAAAAGCCAGGAAGAGTGGTACACCCCTGTTATCCTAGTTCTCTGGGATGCTGAAGCAGGAGGAGTGCAAATTTCAGCCCAGACTGGACTACATTGAGGGAGACCCTGTCTCAAAGTTAAAATAAATAAATAAAGTAAGTTCCAGAGATGTAGCTCAGTATAAAGGCTTGGGTTCAGTCCCTAGTACTGGTAAATGATATAATAATATTAATAATATAAAAAAGAAACCAGAAAATCACTAGAAGAAACCATAGGAAAATTATTTAATAATTTGAATGGCTGGCTGGGCGTGGTGGCGCATGCCTGTAATTCCAGCACTCGGGAGGCTGAAGCAGGAGGATTGCTGTGAGTTCGAGACCAGCTTGAGCTACAAAGTGAGCTTAAGGCCAGCCTGAGCTGCATAGTGAGACCCTGTCTCAAAAAGACCAAAAAAAAAAAATAAATAAATAAATAAAAAATAAAAATAATTTGAATGAGGAGCATTTTCTTTCTTTCTTTTTTTTTCTTTCTTTCTTTTTTTTTTTTTTTGCCATGAGCAGAATAGATTTATTGAGGGAAAGAAAGCTCCTGTCCAAGACAGGGGCAAGAGGGGAGCCAAGGGTAGTTCCCCTCGAAGTTGTCTCTTCCAGGGACTTTTATAGAGTAAGACATGGGAACTCGCTTATGTGGACAAGAGGTGTTACCTAAGCAAGTCCCAATCCAGAATTTATGAAAGAAAAGCAAACCCATACTTCCATCCAATGATCTCGGTGGACTTGTATGAGTTCGTGTTCTCTAAAACTGAAGAATGAATTTCAGGAACAAACGGAGGTTATGAACAGAATAGATTTATTGAGGGAAAGAAAGCTCCTGTCCAAGAGAGGGACAGGAGGGGGGCCCAAGCGGGTAGTTCCCCCCGAGGAGCATTTTCTTATAAGACTTAAATGTCATAAAATTAAAATAAGTTCATCGTCTCAAAAGTAGAAGAAAAATTGTGTAAGGCAAAAAGCTATGGGAAGGTTCTGCGCTGGTGTTGCCTTCTTTGCAAGAGAATCTGTTTTGTTCCTGTCTTGTGCTCTGAGTAACAACCTTGAAGAAGATAGAGAGAGTACTGTTGTTATTTATTTATTTATTTATTTTTGCGGTACTGGGGACTGAGCTCAGGACGTGGTACTTGCCAGGCAAACGCTTATTCTACTCAGTCATCTCCCTGGCCTGGTATTGTTATTTGCTATGAAATTTTATTTTATTTGTTTATTTATTTATTTTTTGTGGAACCAGGGATTGAATTCGGGGCTCTTGCGCTTGCCTGGGAATCACTTATTCCACTGAGCCATCTCCCCAGTCCCTAAGCCATCTCCTCAGCCCCAAAATTTTATCTTTTTCATAAAACAAAAACGAATGTCATAAAGTGAAAAACAAAGCAAACTCAGAGGAAGCTGTAATTCATACCAAAAAAAAGCATGATTTCCTTAGCAGACAAGAAACCATTCCCATTAATACATAGAAAAATGTCTGGGGGGGGGGGAGGACAAGGGAGATGGCTCAATGGAATAAGTGCTTCCCTGACAAGCGCAAGGGCCTGAGATCAATCCCTGGTTCTACAAAAAAAAAAAAAAAAAAAAAAAAAAAAAAAAAAAAAAAAAAAAAAAAAAAAAAAAAAAAAAAAAAAAAAAAAAAAAAAAAAAAGGTGGATACTGCTGGGCGCTGAGAACCAGGGTGGCCTGAGCTATGTGTGGTGATGGCTGCAGTACCCTGAAGGCTGAAGTAGGAGGATCACTGCGAATTCAAGGTCAGCTTGGGGTATATAGCGAGACCCTGTCTCAAAACGAAATTGCAGATGAGAATAAACATATTATAATGGGAACTTTCTATTGGATTTGTGCAAATATTATTTACAAATCATAACTTCTGGGGTTGAGAAGATAGCTCGGTAGAATAAGTGCTTGCTTGGCAAGTGCAGGGTCCTGAGTTCAATCCCCCCAGGGAAAAAAAAAAAAAGAACTCCAGAACTGCTATTTATTTATTTATTTATATAGCGGTACTGGGGATTGAATTTAGGACCCTGCACTTGCCAAGCAGGCGCTTATTCTACTGAACTATCTCCCCGGCCCACTTCTGTTTACTTATTTAGACAGGGCCTTACTACGCAGTTCAGGCTGGTCTCGAACTCTCAGAGATCCTTCTGCCTCGGCCTCCTGAGCACTGGGGTTACTGGCGTGCTCCAAGCTAATAGAGGACTTAGAAACTTTGTTGAACACTGGGTGCTTAGGTGGTCACTAGGGAGAAAAGGAGGAAGAGAACAGGAATTTGGGAGCTGGGCCGGGAAAAGAGGTGGGCGGGAGCGGTCCAGGGGAGTAGGCTCTGCAACCCTGTGGGTCTTCCTCCGCTTCCTAGCCTTCAGTGCTCCGCCCAAAAACAGCGAGCTCGGGCGCAAGGGAAGAAAATACCCAGCGTTTTCTGGGCGTTTCCAGCGCCCTCTTGTGGTTCACGGTTTCTTCTTAAAGTCATTCAGCTTGCTTGGCCTTTCTACAGTTCCATCCCTTTTTATTTATTTATTTTTTTCTTTTGGAACCTAGGATTAAATTTAGGCCCCTGCGCTAGCCAGGGAAGCACTTATTCCACTGAGCTATCTCCTTGGCCCCTTTACTTTTTAATTTCGAGACAAAGTCTGACTAGGTCGCTAAATTGTCCAGGCTGGTCTGAAACTTGGCAGTCCTACTGCCTCAGCCTCCTAGTTTTACAGGTGTGCACCACCACACTTGGCTAGCCTTTGAATTATTATTATTATTTTGCGGAACGGGGGGGTTGAACTCAGGCCCTTGCGCTTGCCAGGCAAGTGCTTATTCTACTGAGCCTTCTCCCCAGCCCTTGAATTATTATTATTATTATTATTATTATTATTATTATTATTATTATTATTATTATTATTATTGACAGTGTCTCACTGTGGTGCATGTGGCCTAGAGTTAACTACCTAGCCCAGGCTGGCTTTGACTCCATGGTGACCCTGCTGCCTCAGCCTCCTGAGTGCTGGGATTACAGGTGTGTGCACCACACTGGCCTAAAAGCTCTAACATTTTTACTTGGAAAACAAAAATACCAATCTTTTGGATGGGCTGCATGAGGAAAGTGCCCATCAGACAGTGTCAGGGGATTCCCAAGTACCAAAGATGCCCCAGACCAGCTACTGGATTAAGATTGTGAAAAATGGGGCCAGGGAGATGGCTCAATAGAATAAGTGCTTGAGTTCAATCCCCAGTTCCACCAAAAAAAAAAAAAAAGAAAAAGAAAAATCGTGAAAAATGCACAGTGGAACACGGACTGGGCCTCGCATGGGGACCTCATGTGGAAACAGAGCTCCAGATCCCGAAACCGTATTTGGTGCAGCCAAAGCCTCCATGCTGAGCTCTATCCCTACCTAGCTCTTGTTTGTTTTTTGGTGGAACCAGGGATTGAACTCAGGCCCTTGTACTTGCCAGGGAAGCACTTATTCCACTAGCCATCTCCCCAGGCCCCTAGCTCTTTTTTTTTTGTCTAGCTCTTTTCTGAGACCCACTCTGAGTTACTAACTTGCTTAGGCTGGGTTTGAACCTGTGATTTTCCTGCCCCAGCCTCCCCAGTGCTGGGGTTATGTCTGGCCATGGATGGATCATACCCATGCAGAAAGGGCCACTGAGGCAAGGGCATGAGTTCAATCCCCAGTTCTGAAAAAAAAACCAAACAAACCCTAAAACAGGAAGGGCCACTGAGGCCACTGAGGGAAGGAATTTTAGCCACCCAGGGGAACTCCAAAAGGAAAGAATATTCCAAATGTATTTGTGGAACAGCCCAAGCCTACTAATATCAATGTAATCTAACAGTTTATCTACAAAAGGGATGAAGTAGTGAGATAGGGTAGGGAATTTAGGAACAGATGGGTATACAGTTTAGCAGGTGTTTATGTTCAGACTTACTTCATAATAACTTAATGGATTTTTTTTTCTTTTTTGGCTACTTCAGGCTACCTTAAGGGCGTGTCTGGTGCAGCTTGAGGAGCTGGGAATCGAACCATGGTTCTATGAGCCTGACTGCCTTTGCCCAAGCAGTGCTTTAAATAACTGAGTTATCTGACAAGTTCCCCACTTTCCCCCCACCACTTTTTTTTTGCCTGAACCAGGGATAGAACTCAGGCCCTAGTGCTTGCCGGGGAAGTGTTTATTCCACTGAGCCATGTCCCCGGCCCTCACTTTTTTTTTTTTTTTTTTTTGACTGGCTCAGGCTACCTTAAGGGCGGGTCTGGTAAGGCATATGGAGCTGGGGATCCAACCATAGTCCCCTGTGCCTGACTGCATTTGCATGAGCAGGTGCTTAAACACCTGAGCTAAGGGGCCAGGGAGATGGCTCAGTGGAATAAGCACTTCCCTGGCAAGCAGAAGGGCCTGAATTCAATACTCGGTTCTGAAACAAACAAACAAACAAACAAAAAAACTGAGCTAACTTGCAGGCTCCCTGTAATAACTATTGGAGGTGGGGAGGTAGCCCAGAGGCAGAATGTTTCTCTGGCAAACCCAAAGTCCTGACATCGATTTTTGGTATCAAAATAACCCAAAACAAAACCAAGATCAATTAAGGGATGAAACATTATGAAATATTGTAACGCAGAGCCAAGTTGTTATGGTCTGTGTCTGAATGTCCCCCCAAAGCCCTATGCAGTCATGGGGGCAGGCTTCCCCAAGATGGCTCAACTTAGTTTGGGACTGATGCATTGTCCAATGGTGGGGTCAAGGATCTGAGTGCTACATACACCCTAGGAGGGGCAACCTGCATTCAAAATAAGAAAGAGTCTTGCCTGCCCCCCTTGTCACTTTTGCAGTCTTCTGACTGCTGCTCTGCCTTGGAGCTAGCTGAGTATGGACTCAAACTTCCATAAACTATGAGCTGTACAACCCTTTCTTTCGTTACCTTTGGAAATCAGGTATTTTGTCTCAGCAATAAGAAATGTCACTAAGACACAAGTGTAGAGACACACACCTATAATCTCAGAACTCTGGGAGCTGAGGCAGGAGGACCGCAAATTTAAGTACAGACTTGGTGACTTAACAAGATCCAGTGTCAAAATAAAAAAGATGTGGGCCGGGGAGATAGCTCAGTAGAATAAGTGCTTGTCTGTCAAGTGCAGGGTCCTGAGTTCAATCCCCAGTACTGCAAAATAATTAATTAATTAATTAATTAATTAAAACAAAAAGATCTGGGGATATAGTGCAGGGTGATGCCTTTGAGTTCAACCCCCAGTACCATGTACACACACACAGATGATGAAACAAGATACCACACATAAGGGGCCCAGGAGATGGCTCAGTAGAATAAGTGCTTGCCTGGCAAGAGTAAGGGTCTAAATTCAATTCCTGGTTCTATAAAAAAAAAAAAAAAAGAAACACAAAAAACCAGATCCATACATAGAATTTAGGGGTCTGAAAGTTACTCTTTTTTTTTTTTTTTTTTTCATACCAGAAGCTGAACTCAGGACCTTGTGCTTGCTGGGCAGGTGCTTGTGCTGCTCAGGTACATATTCAGCCCTGAAAGTTAAGTCTTAGGACTGCAAGGCCAGATGCTATAAAAGACAGAACTAGGCATTGAACTCAGGCCCTTGTGCTTGCCAGGGAAGTGCTTATTCCACTGAACCATCTCCCCAGCCCCTTGACACTAAATTTTTAACTTTTCCTGGTTCTGAAGATGAATCTCTGGCCTTCACACTGAGTTACATCTTTTGCCCATTTTAAAAAATTTTGCTTTTTTATCATCACATTTTTGAAATTTTTTTTTTTCTGTAATGTATGTAGCACAGGACTACGGGGTCTCACTACACAGATCTGACGAGGAGTGATCCTGTTTTCAGCCTCCCAAGTGTTGGAATTACAGGTGTGCGCCATCACACCCAGTCTGTCACTGTCTCAGTGTGCCCCGGAGGTGGGGCCAGCCTGGCATGTGGTGCTGGGGAATCAAACCGGATCCTGAACTAGGTCCCCCAAAGCCTGCCTAAGTAGGCTGAGCTGTTTAGCCAGCCCCGTGTTTACAATCTTGAGCCACCAGCTCTACTGCTTTCCATAGCTATGGTGCCATCCTCTTTAGGTGTTTTCTGGTACAGATAATTCTACTGGCTTTCATAGTTTTGCACTTCAGTGTAGTCTTGTTGGTTCCAGCAGTTTTTTAAAGGTGTCTCTTGGATTTTCTAGGTATTCAACAGAAAAGCTATGTCTTCCACACTGCAACATTCCGGCTTATTTTACCTTAGCATGATGTCTAATGGCAATGTTGACGGGTGGTAGCCATGTTTTGGCTTATTTTGATATGACTTTTATGATTTCCGTTTTTGTTTTTTTGACTGGGAATTGAACCTCACGCTTGCCACACAGGCGCTGTGCCACTGAGCTATATCCCCAGCCCCATTTCACTTAAATTTAAGATAGAATTTCAGCCATCCCAGCACTCAGGAGGAGATTGAGGCAGGAAGATCTCTGCAAGTCCAAGGCACCATGGCTAGTTGGTGCCTTGCTGCGCGGCTTGACTCAGAGTGCAGCAGGGATCCTTGTACCTGCTTCATGATCTGATAAAGCACAGGAAAGCCCTTCCCTCCCGCAGTGGGGGAGGAGGCGAGCAAGGCCCTCCACGAGGGAGGAAGATGGTGTTGCAGTGAGTGTGTCTTCCAGCAAACAGCACTGTTGGGTCACCTGACCATTCTGCCCTAGGACTGTCCTGAGCCAGATGTGAGCTGCACCACAGGGATTGAACTCAGGCCCTTGCGCTTGCCAGGGAATCGCTTATTCCACTGAACTGTCTCCCTGGCTCCTTGCACCCCGGCTTTGTACCTTTGATGCCTGGTCTGCCCTAGGCCCACTGTCTCAGGGTCTCAGACCAGCAGTGCTGTGACATCTAAAAAGGCAAGCCCATATTTCAGCTGAGAACTCTGACTTCGCACACAATTCCATAGTATCAGGAATTGAACTCAGGACCCTACACTTGCCAGACAGGCACTATTCAGCTAAGCTATCTCCCCAGCTTTATTGGGTAATTATTATCTTACTGGGTAAGTTTTTTTTTTTTTTTGAGGGACCAGGGATCAAACTTGGGACTTTGTGTTTGCCAGGCAGGTGCTTAAGCCACTGAGCTATCTCCCCAGCCCCTGAGTAAATCTTTTTTTTTTTTTTTTTTTTTTTTTCTTTTTGGCAGAACCGGGGATTGAACTCAGACCATGGCGTTTGCCAGGCAAACACTTATTCTACTGCGCCATCTCCCCGGCCCTCCTGGGTAAGTCTTAATAATCCCCCAAGTAAGTTTCCCACTTATCAGCGGCACATTCATAGGAGAGCTCCGCAGTGCTTCTCCTCCTGTCCCCAGCACCTCCCCATGCCCCCAGAGAGCGGCAGGCAACTCAGTAGCCACAGGTTCAGTCCTGGTCTCAGCCTAATAGGAGCCCTGACCCTCTGGGTCCCCTTTGCATTTTCAACTATCATCTCTGTCTTTTCTACATTGCTGCAGTCCCCTCCTCCAGGTGATTGTGGGATTAATCAATCCTCAACTATAAACCTCATTAATCTTTGTGCATGTCTGTCTGCAGTCCATGAAAACCATAGTACTGCAAATATTAGTTGGCATATGCCTCAGTGTCGTGATGCATGTTAAGTCCAGTGAGAAGTCAACTGCCCTGTTAAGTGCTCAAGACAACAGTATCACTTTACACGGTACGGTATTAATTCTGTGCAGTGTGTGATGGATTACAGGGTGTTTCCCTCAGCTTCTCTCCCTAGAATTTAAAGCAGTTACTCAATGGCAGAAATTTCTTTCAGAATCCAACATATAGAAATTAGGGGACAGCCCATTTGGGATGCCTCCAGTTTCTCAGAAGCTATTCCTATTCCCCATTTGTATTCTCCAATGAATACTTCCATGCTTGAAAAAAAGAGGGCTGGGGAGATGGCTCAGCAGAATAAGAGCAAGGGCAACAGCAAGGGCCTGAGTTCAATCCCTAGTTCTGCAAAAAAAAAAAAAAAAAAAAAA
>PVKA01050865.1:0-12501 GCA_004027165.1 Ctenomys sociabilis
ACTAGGTAAATAATTATTGAATTTTTGATATAATTCAGCTATAAAAAAACCTGTAAATATAATATCATGTATGCACTTTGTACAATACCAAAACGTTATGAAAACAGTTTGCAATGTATTAATTCATTGACTCTGTATGGTTAAGGTGTTTTGAAACTGTCTGATTGACATTTGTATTTTAATAAAATAAAAATAAATGGAAAAAAAAGAATTATTACCTGAAATAAAAAAAGAAATTTCTGAATATGTAGCATCTGAAGTAAAAAATCAAATGCAAAAACATAAGGGGAAAGCCCAATGCCCAAGCAGAACAAGTGCAGAGAACACTAGTTTAGCTGAAATATATGTATTAACAGCATTGCAAGCGAAGAAACAACAGCAAAAAGGTAAAGAGGAACTCAGAGCAGAAGTAATTTCTGAAATAAAAAAAGAATACTTCGAAATCATACGATCTGAAGTAAAGAATCAAATACAGATAGATATGGAGGAAACCCAAATTGAAAAAAATACTGCAGTAAAAGTATTAATAGCTACCTCTAAAGAAGAAATTGATAAAAATTTGATGAGATTAGAAATATGACAGACTCCTTGAATAAGCAACACAGGAAAAAATACATTGCAAAAAGAGTCAAAGAGATATAGAAGAACTTAAAATGTCAATCATGAGACTATAAAACCATTTGAGTGAAAGTGAAGACAGAGTTTCAGATCTTAAAAGAGCTGGTGCAGCTAGTGAAAAGGTGAAAAAAGATCTCTTAAAAACAAATACGATGCAGGAAAAAAATAATCCATCATGTAGAAAATAATCCAAGACGATGCTAAGATGAATAATGTGAGACTAATAGGCATCAATGAGAAAGAAGGAGTTAATACAAATGATATGAAAAGAATATGGAAAGAAGTAACAGCAAAAAACTTCCAAAATATGAGGAAACAATCTAAAATTAAGGTAACTGAAGAATACAGAATGCCAAATAACTTCAAGCCAACTAAAAACACACCAAAACATATAATAGTCAAGATCCCAGAAATCCAACAGAAGAATGATATCCTGATAGCTTCTAGATAAAAGAAACAGATCACAATCAAAGGAAAACCCATCAGAATTACAGCCAAATTCTCTTCACACACAGTAAAGATAAGGAAAGCATGGAGCAGAGTACTTCAAGTCCTGTATGAAAACAAATTCCAGCCCAGACTATTATACGCTGCAAAACTCTCTTTCAAGCTTGATGGAGAAGTGAAATACTTCCATGACAAAGAACAACTAAAGAACTTCATAACGACAAACCCATCCCTACACAGACTACTGAAAGATGTTCTAGAGAGGGACCACAATGACCAGAACTCCATTACCAAGAACAGAAGGAACCCAATAAATAGAGGAAAGAATTAGACACAGGACAAAAAAAGGTTAAAACAACAGCAGGCAAATATCATAACAATCATAAGTCAACACATTTCAATTATAACCACCAATGTAAATGGACTCAATTCACCAAGTAAGAAATACAGTGACACTAGACTAGGAAACAAAACCCAACAATATGCTGTATACAAATAACACACTTAACTCAAAAAGACATTCATAGGCTTAAAGTCAAAGGATGGAAAACAATACTACATGCCCCAGTACCTCAGAGAAAAAGCAGGAGTAGCAATTCTGTTCTCAGACAGTCTCAACTTCAAACCAAGAAGGATCAAATGAAATAAAGAAGACCACTATATATTGGTTAGAGAAAAAATTCAAGAGCAAGAGGTAACGCTCATAAATATCTATGCACTAAACATAGTAGCACCCAACTATATAAGACAAACCTTAATGGTCATGAAAAATCTTATATCCAAGACCACAATCTTAACACCCCCTGATCTCAAAAAGATAGGTCAAAAAGACAAAAAATTAGCAAAGAAGTAGCAGAATTGAACCAGAGCGTGGAACAAATGGACCTGTGTCCCATCCAGCGGGTCAGTCAATGAAGGTCCCCTGGGGGAGGAGTGGGGAGTGAAGGAAACAAAGAACAGGGATGCGAGAAATGGAGACAAGATAGGATTCTGATCAAGTCTTGTATATTCAAGGAAGCAACACAGCTTTTATAGAGAGAAAAAGGGGAAGTCAGTGTTAATGATGTGGGCGTACTAAGGCACTCTTATAGGCTAGAGGTACTCATATGATCAGCTAAAGGAGTAGGTGGCAGGAAGTCCAACTAGAGGAGTACGTGGCAGGAAGTCATGATGTGGCAATTTTGCAGAAAAAGAAACTTATTTCCATAAAAGGAATGGAGGCTCCACGGATACGGTGCCTCCCACAGGTCCTCCTTTTTATTTTTATTTTATCATGTGATACTTATGTGGCCATCCCTTGAGGGGCAGTGCCTGTCTTAGGTTGAGGAATCCTCTGCAGTGGTCCAGCTCAAGCCTTTCCCGTCATAGGATAGCAGGACAGCAAGGGTACTCTTCCTGTCTTAGGCAGCGAGCGGTGTCTAGTGCATGCCCCTTATTACCCATCTTTGGCTGACGTGACCATCTCACCAAGGGTGGGAGAGCTAGGAGATGGCCACCTCCACCTCATCATAGGCAGGGTGAACTCCATCACAGCTATCCCGATTGACCATCTCAAGCCTATGATAATGGACCTGAATGGGTTTCATTAGGACAGACTCTATCTGTTCTCAAACAAAGGTCATTAGTCTATTGAAAATGCAGGGGTCAATGGTGACCAGGAGCAGAAGTATGCAAAGTGGTCCTAAAACTGGAAGAAGGTATGGTAGAAACCTGTTCCAGGCTCCTAAAAATGGACTGTCAATCAGCTCTTGTCTTCTCCTAATCAGATCCTCCTGCAAAGTTGCAATTCTGTCCCGGACAATACCAGACTTATTAGTATAAAAGCAACATTTCTCTTGAAGCGCAAGGCAAATCCCTCCTTTGTTGGCGGTAAGGAGATCCAATCCTCGCCTATTTTGGACGACCTCATCTGCCAATGAATCAATTTGATCTTGCACATCCTGGATGTAACAAGACAGGGACTAAATATCATTGACAAGTTGTCTAGACAATTTGGCATAAGATTGTATTGCCACTTCCATCCCTGCCCCTCCCATACCTATGGCTCCAGTCGGGCCAGACCCAGCAGGAGTGGGATTAATTGTACTGCCTGCTTGGAGTGGTCTAGCACATATTCAAAGCTAGGAATTGGCATTGGCTCATCTCCAGGAATGACATCTATGTCAGGTAATAGGGTAGCCATGATGCATAGCCCTGTCCAGTTGGCAGGTAAAGATGTGAAGGCTAAACTTCCCCCACATGTAAACACGTGTCCCTTCTTGGGGCAAATAGAGTCACTGTGATTGGACATCTGACTATAGTTGGTAGAAATGACAAATCTAACATCAACAGAGAAACTATCATTGTGGGTGTTTCCCTGAATACAGAAGGAGTTTTGAAAAGCCACAGGCTGAACCCTAAAGGGGAGGCCAGCACTGGAGATAAGACAGGATTCTGATCAAGTCTCATTTATTCAAGGAAGTGACACAGCTTTTATAGAGAGAAAAAGGGGAAGTCAGCATCAATGATATGGGCATACTAAGGCACTCTTATAGGCTAGAGGTACTCATATGATCAGCTAAAGGAGTAGGAGGCAGGAAGTCCAACAAGGGGAGTACGTGGCAGGAAGTCATGATGTGGCAATTTTGCAGGAAGAGAAACTTATTCCATAAAAGGAATGGAGACTCCAGGGCTATGGTGCCTCCCACAGACCTGGGGGACATATACAGAGTGTTCCACCCAGCCACAACTGAACACACATTTCTTTCAGCTGCACATGGGTCATTTTCAAAGACAGACCACATACTATTCCATAAGTCATACTTAAGTATATGCAAGAAAACAGAAATTATCCCATGCATATTATCTGACCACAGTGCAGTGAAACAAGAAATAAAAGATAAAATAAACCAGAACCTGTTAAACACATGGAAATTAAACAACACCCTACTCAAAAATCAATGGGTCACAGAAGAAATTAAATAAGAAATTCAACAATATCTACAATTCAATGAAAATTCAGCACATCTTGCCAGAATTTATGGGATGCAATGAAAACAATTCTCAAAGGGATAATCATAGCTATGAAATCACATATTAGGAAAATAGAACGGGAACAAATACCCTAATGTTGCACCTTCGACATCTAGAAAAGGAAGAGGAAACCAAACCCGGAGCCCAAAGACAAGAAGAAATCATAAAGATTAGAGCAGAAATTAATTCACTTGACATGAAGAAAACAGTTCAAAGAATCAAGGAATCAAAAATCTGGTTCTTTGAAAGACTAAATAAAGTTGATAAGCCCCTAGCCAACCTCATCAAAAAGAGGAAGGAAAAAAAAATCAAATACAAGCAATAAGGAATGAAAAGGGTGAAATCACCAGAGACCCAGTGGAAATTCAGAAGATTATCAATAGCTACTTCAAGAATCTTTATGCTCACAGAATAATAGATGCACAAGAAATGGACAGATTCCTCGAAAGGTACAAATTACCAAAACTGAATCAAAAAGATAGAACAACTCTCAATAACAACCACAGAAATACAAAATGTAATAAAAAACCTGGGGGCAAAGAAAAGTCCAGGCCCTGATGGATTCACAGATGAATTCTACAAGAAATTTATAAAAGGTATAATCTCTACACTCCTCAAACCCTTTAATGAAATTGAAAAGGAAGCAGTCCTCTCAAAATCATTTCTGGAGGCAAGTATTATACTGATTCCAAAACCAGGGAAAGATACAACTAAAAAAAAAAGAACTACAGGCCAATCTCCCTCATGAACATAGATGCAAAAATGCTCAATGAAATCCTAGCAAATAGAACACAGCAAATCATCAAGAAAATCATACACCATGACCAGGTAGGATTCATCCCAGGGATACAAGGATGGTTCAATACTCGAAAATATATGCATGTAATACACAGTATTAATAGACTGAAATCTAAAAAGCACATGATCATCTCAATTGATGCAGAAAAAGCTTTTGACAAAGTCCAACACTCATTCATGTTCAAAGTCCTACAGAAAATTAGAATAGAAGGCCTCTACTTCAACTTAATAAAAGCCAACTATGACAACCCAACAGCTAATATAATTCTAAAAGGAGAAAAACTGAAATCTTTTACTCTTAGAACTGGTATAAGACAAAGATGTGCTCTATCACCCCTCCTATTCAATATACTTTTGGAATCATTAGCTACAGCCATTAGACAAGAGGAAGAAATAAAAGGAATAAGAATAGTTAAAGAAGAAGTTAAATTATCGCTACTTGCAGATGACATGATACTTTACTTAGAAGACCCAAAACTTGCACAAGAAGCTACCAGAACTGATACAAAAATTCAGTAGCATAGCTAGATACAAAGTCACTACTCAAAAGTCAATAGCATTCCTCTACACAGAGAGCAAACACGCTGAGAAGGAAACTACAGAAACAATACCTTTTATAACAGCACCATGGAAAATAAAATACCTTGCAATTCACATAACCAAAGAAGTCAAAGAACTTTTGACCGAAAATTACAGTACCCTAAGAAAAGAAATCGTAGCGGACTTCAGAATATGGAAAGATATTCCATGCTCCTGCACAGGAAGAAACAACATCGTGAAGATGGCCATTCTCCTAAAACTGTTGTACAGATTTAATGCAATCCTTATCAAACTGCCACCAACATACCTCCCAGACATGGAGAAATTGTTGCTAAAATGTATTTTGAACCAGAAAAGACCTAGAATAGCAAAGGCAATCCTGACCAACAAAGACAAGACAGGAGGCATTACAATTCCTGATTTGAAATTACACTACAAACCTACTGTGATAAAATCAACATGGTGTTGACAATGAAATACTCCTGAGGATCAATGGAATAAATTAGAAAATGCAGAGGCCTCTATGAACACACTCAGCCACCTGATCTTCGACAAAGGGGCCAAATACGCTTACTAGAAGAAAGCCTCTTTGACAAATGGTGCTGGAAAACTTGGCTTTCTACATGCCAAAAAATTAAAACTTGACCCAGGTTTATCATCATGCACTAAGCTAAGGTCAAAATGGATTAAAGATCTAAACATTAAAACAGAAACATTCAATCTCCTGGAAGAAAAAATACGAGGAACACTTGAAGACATAGGGGTAGGCAAAGAGTTCATGGATTCACAAGGGAAACACTTCAAAAAATTAACAACTGGGAACAACTCTTCCTGAGAAGTTTTTGCATATCAAAAGAAATTATCAACAGAATGAAAAGACAACCCACAAATTTCAAAAAAATCTTAACTAATAAGCACACAGACAAAGGTCTGCTCTCTAGAATTTATAAAGAACTAAAATACATTATGGCCCTCAAATTTTTGTATTTATTTTTTATGGCCTCAAATTTAAACATCCAATCCAGAAATGGGCATCTGAGATCAATACACACTTCTCAGAGGATGAAATTAAAGAAGTGAATAAATATATGAAAAAATGCTCCACATCACTAGCCATCCATGAAATGCAAGTTAAAACAATACTGAAATACCATCTCACTCCAGAAAGAATGGCTATCATAAAGAAATCAACCAAGAGGATGTGGGGAAAAAGGAACCTTTCTCGACTGCCGGTGGGAATATAGACTGGTGCAACCATTGTGGAGATCAGTGTGGATACTCCTTAAAAAACTACAACTGGAAATACTATTCAAGCCAGCTATCCCCCTACTGGGAGTTTTCCCAGAATTATTGAAAACATCATATCATAGTTATATATGTTTACCTATGTTTATAGCAGCACAATTTGTGATAGCCAAATCTTGGAAATAACAAAGATGCCCATCACATGAGGAATGGTTGAAAAACATGTGTTATTTTTATACAGTGGAGTATTACTCAGCTATAAAGAATGATAAGCTTCAAGCATTTATATTGAAGTGAATGCCACTTGAACATATACTTATAAGTGAAATAAACCAGACACACATGTGCAAATATCATATAGTCTCCCTAGTATAAGAAATCAAAAGAAGAAAACAAATAGAAAGGTATAACAACAAGTAAAAGGAATTTAGACAGATAGTTAGGGCAAACTGAACTGTGTATGTTGCAGATAATAATCAGCTTCTCTTCTGGATGGTTAAGAACCTAAGTTTGCAGATCAAAAATTGGAGAAATGGAAGGGCTACAAGGTCAGCCAACATTTTGGCCATAGCCTTTCAAGGTCAGTGAAGACTCAGAACATAGGAGAATCTGTACTGTAACATCATAGAACTCAGTTGTGCCCCAAATTTTCTGATCAAGGAGATTATGGAGCCACAGAGGAATGTGATCAATGATCTATGGTGTGCCTAAAGAGAGTCACATGAAGAGAAAACTTTTCTTCAGGATTTCACAGAGAGAAAATTGGTGAAGCAATGGCCATGCCTCATCCATATGGCTGACATTGACAAAGGATCTACAAAGTGAGGTAAAGAGTTACAGGATAAACCCTAAGAAAACTTGACTGACCTCATCAGATACAAAAGTTATAATTTTGCTATATAGGTCTTGCTTTATCTTGGTCTTAACCATCCAGCAGAAAAGTATAACAACGAGGTATATAAAATAAAGCCCTAATAATATGTTGAGCCAAAAATGGCTCTAGTCAACAACTTCTTCAGGTAACCCACTACTATTGTGGACTACTGGACTGTGTTGGAGTGTTTTGCTGAATTCAAGTACCTATAATAATTGAATGACAATAGAATACCCATCTCTGACAGGATTAAACAAAAAAAGGGGATACAAAGGAAGGACCATTCTGAATTTGTATATACAGAACAGTTAGGATAAATATGCAGCTACTTTCACTAAATTCTATGAGAAGAAAGATGTGCACTAATAGTGTTTGGACAGGATATCCTGTCTTCTTCTTGTACTATGAATAATCACTAGGAAGATAACAATGCAAAAGTATAAATTATTGAAACTGTACTATAATTCACCTTTAAAAAATATAGTTATACAGCTATATTCTCTTAATTCAATGGAGGCATCTGCTTTAATAGTGTTTGTAAATAGAGTATCATGTCTATACCTTGTACAACAAATAACCACTATAAAAACAATATGCAATGTATTAATTATTGAATCTCTTCTACTAATTTGATTTGAAACTGTCTCATTGCTATTTGTTCTTCAATAAAATTATGGAAAATTAAAAAAACAGCATTATAAGTGATATAAAATTTTACTAAACAAACTAATAGGAATTCAGTAATGGTTGCTGTATTGTATGATGTTATCTTCAAATTAATTTAATTTACCAGATATAACCAAGGTATATAACCAGATACAAAACTGGTTAAGAAACCCAAAACAAAACAGCAAAAACAAGAAATTAAAAATAAAATAATAACAAAAAGAAAAAAAGGCAATTTGATTTGCTTTGATCAAAGCTCACTATTGTGTAATTGCTTTATCTATATAATCACCAAAAACAAATTTTTAATTTTTTTGTTAGAGTACTGGTCTGTAAAATGTTTGTAATAAAAAATGCATTATTTCCTCATTAATGGAAGCAGAGCAGAAAGATTTTATTATCAGAACAATTTTCTCTACTTTATTTTAATTTTATCATGTCTTTGATTATTGAAGATAAATCAGTTCTCTCAATGTTAAAATGCCTACGATTTTTATAATCATATCACCTCCAATCACTTCATTTTAAAATCTCTTGTCACTTAGTGATTACTGAGTCTGGTTCCCAAGGGCTTGTGACCCTACAATGATGAAGCACTGAGCCTCGTGACAACTTCCGACCTTCCGCCATTCCTACGCTGAACTACAAATGACAGTTCTTGCACCTCATATTGAGAATTACGAGAAGATGATAGAACACCACAAGTAATTATTTTTTACCCCCTAATGTTATTGTCTTTTCATTCATCTCTACCCCTAGCTATAAGTCATAGACATTTAATGCGTTTGTATGTGAAAATAAAACATTCACCTTTTTTGCCTTGCTTGACATCTCCAGAATTCAGACTATCCCATGAGTTTTCTAACTTCATGATAACAAAATTATTTGCAGAAGTTCAATAATAATTTGTGCTTCTTGTTCACAGCTCACATTGCAGCACTGGTTACATGACCAAAACTTAGGCTGCAATGGTGATGCTATGGATCCAGCTTAAAAGATGGGTTTGAAAAGTTGGTCTAGAATCTGGATCACTGGTTTTCCAGGCTTACAGATAAATAAAAAGTTCACTAACTGTCAGACTCAGAAAACTTTAATATTATTGAGACCCTAGGAAGAAAGTAGCTTATGTACACATATAGACAATGAAGGAGAAATCTGATGATGAACAGTGACTGTGTTTCAAAGCCTGCAGATGCTTGGGAAAGCCCAGGCGGAAACTCCTGATGAAACACCCAACAAAGCAAAGTGCAGGCTAGCCGTAGTATCCAGCCCCATAGCTCACACACTGGCCATCCAGACATGTGTTCCTTCAATGAATGCATAAAGACATCCCTAACAGTGATGCGAACAATCTTATTCTTCTATTGGTCCACAAACACCTTGCCAGTCAATACAAGTTGCTCTCTGGGATTTTGGAGACCCAGGGTGAAAAAGAGAAGCATCACAGAGATTGTAATCTTGATCAAACTTTAAATAAGTAGCTAAAAATAGCATTGTCATCTCTTAAAATTGTTTTTATATAGAAAAATATTTCAAATAGAAGAATATTTCAAATAAAAAATATTTCAAATAAAAATATTTCAAATAAAAAACATTTCAAATAAAAATATTTCAAATAAAAATATTTCAAATAAAAAGTATTTCAAATAAAAATATTTCAGATAAAAATATTTCAAATAAAAATATTTCATAAGGGATTTTCCTCAGGGAAAACAAAACTTTCTGAAATGTAAAGTTGTATATAAAACTAGATGTATATCAGGCAGAAAATATAAGAATTGAATGGGATGTGAAAAGAGGATCATTAATTGAAAATATTCACAGATCAGGTTTAAAAGCATCAAAATTCAATTATGTCTTTAATCCATTAAATACATACATTTTCAATAGCATTCTCAATATCATAAAGTTTAAAAGAATGATATAGTGAATCTATAAAATGATTAGTTATTAAACCTGCCCAAATGGATATAGCAATGTTTCACATATTTATTACAGCCTAAAATAAAATACTAAAAAATTTAAGTTTATGAGACTGACAAGCAAAAGTAAAGATTTGTTTGTGTATTCCAAATAAATTATTCAAGAAATATAACTTTTATATCTGATAACATCAGTCAAATCCCCTCAGGCTTTATCCTGAAACCCTGTACCACAGTTTGTAGATCCTTTCTCAGCGTCAGCCATGTGGATGAGTCACGGCCATTGCTTGATCAATTTGCTCTCTGTGAAAGTCTGACAGAAGGACCGGGGAGATGGCTCAGGGCCAGGGAGATGGCTTAGTGGAATAAGTGCTTCCCTGGCAAGTGCAGGGGCCTGAGTTCAATCCCCAGTTCCACCAAAAAAAAAGAAAGAAAGCCTGAGAGAATGTTTTCTCGCCATGTGACTCTCCTTAGGCACATCCACATCATTCATAATATTGCTCTGTGGCCCTATAATCTTCTTGATCAGAAAATTTGGGACACAGCTGAGTTACATGATGCTCCAGTACAGGTTCTCCTATGCCCTGAGTCTTCACTGACCTTGAAAGGCCAGGGCCACGGTCTTGCTTTATCTTGGTCTTCACTGTCCAGCAGAAAAGCATAAAAATGAAGGATAAAAAGTAAAGCCATATTGATATGCTGAGCTGTGAAAGGCTCAAGTAAACAAATTCTGACATTGCCAGTCCTACAGATAACCCACTACTATCGGACTATTTTGGAGTATTTTCTGAATTCATGCACCTACAATATTCACATGACAATAGAACACCTTTCTCTGACAAAACTAAAGAAAAAGGGGATACAGATGAATGACCATTTTGTATTTGTATATTCAAAATAGTTGTGATAGTTACACAGCTACTTTCTCTTAATTCAATGAATAGAAAGATTTGTTCTAACAGTGTTTGTAGACTGGATATCATGTCTGCATCTTGTACAATGAATAACCACTAAGCCAACAGTATGCAATATATTAATTATTGATTCTGTACTACTAATGCATTTTGAAACTCTCATTGTTATTCATTTCTCAATGAAATTATTTTTTATAAAAGTAAAAGAAAACAAATTATTCAGATTAAAATGTTATTTGTTTAATTTCCATATTCCTTTTTGGGGTAATACACATTTTTCAGCATCCTGGAAGCTTGTATGATAGTCAGACAAAGTATAATTAAATGAACAATCATGCTAAAACAACAGTAAAATAGCGGAAAAACTGTCATACTAAGGAATATGGCCAGGCCCATAATTAACATACTTATATCCATAATCTTGTCATTTAAGGTTCTATATGACCGCATTATGTTATTTTTGTGTGTGAACTGCTGGGACATTTGAATTTTCCTTCACCAGATACTAGAAATTTTTTCCTCATAGAAAATAATGAGACTGAAATCCTGGGTTTGTTGGAAAGTTGTAATTTCTATAAACTTAGCTTGAGAAAGTCAAAACTTTACTAACTTTTTGCTGATCTTTCCATCATATAAGCAATTTCTCCAAAGTAAGCAATGAAAGAGAACTTATATTCCAAAAAAATCCTTTCAAAATATGTTAAGCCTAAGTTAGGACAAAAATATCTAACAAGTTAAAAAGCAGATGATTCATCTCATGCTAACTTATAAAAAATTTACTGAAACATTTCTTAAAACTTAGAACTCACAGAACAGTTTTGATGACACATTCCTACATGTTAAGTTTACCTTTAGACCCCGGTATAAAATATACCCTATAATACAGCTTCCATAGGTTATTTTAGTGCTTTGGTTTGAAAATACAAAGCTCTTTTCTAACTAAAATCCTTCCTGATTTAATTATTTTGAAAATATTGAAAAATATACAGTACCAGGGTGTGGTGGTGCATGCCTATAATCCCGGCATCAGGGAGGCTGAGGCAAGAGGATCACCATGAGTAGAACCAAGCCTGGGCTGCATAGTGAGTTCAAGACAATCTGAACTACAGTGTCTTTTCAAATAAACCAAAAAAAGAAAGGGAGAGAAGGACAGAGTGAAAGAGAGAGAGAGGAGAGAGGAGAGGCAAGGAGAGAGAGAGAGTGTGTGCCAAACAGTAGCTCCTGCAAGCAGGGGGCGAGGTTGGGGGTGGAGGGTTTCAATCCCAGAAGAGGGGAATGGTTGCACTACGACAATTGAGATTGGGTGCGGTGTAATCCCAGCTCTTAGGAGGCTGTATGAGTCCTATCTAGCAGCAAGACCCTGAACACCCTGTAGACCCTTCCCTAAAATACGAAAAAAGAGGAAAGAAAGAAGAAAGGAAGGAAGGAAGGAAGGAAGGAAGGAAGGAAGGAAGGAAGGAAGGAA
>PVKA01050866.1:0-12500 GCA_004027165.1 Ctenomys sociabilis
GTGTTGTGCTAGTTGCCCCTCCACTAAGAGTTGGCTGAAATGGAAATTTTTTGCTGTGTTGCAACATTGGGCTGTTTAACTGCACCAGACGTTCAGGAGACAAGGCTGCACACACATTTGATACCAGGGGATTTATTCACCAATGAAATGAGTTGATTTGCAAAAACCTTGTAACATTTTAAGTTAAGTAGCATTTTGTTTCTCTTGTAGCTTTCTATTACACATATTCACCAAGGTGCTGACTTTTTCAGGAGTTGGTTTGTTCTGTCATTCTTGCTAATAGTATCTAGTGGTTTTTTTCTTTAAATTAAACTTGATTTTTCCCTTTTAAAAAAAAAAAAAGAAAAGAAAAAAAAAAGAAACTTTCTTTCTAAGCATTTTCCCACAACAATTGTTCCTTAAATTCAGTTTAGTGTTTACAATGCAGATTCTTGGGCCAACTCTATACCCGAAGTTCTATATCTATCTCAGGTGAGACCTAAAATGTGAATTTTACCAAATCTGCCAGCTGAAACATACACATTAAAATTGAAGCCCTCCTGGCCCAGCGTTACCTGAAGAACTTTCTGTTGATTCCCACAGTATGAAAACCTCAAAGCAGGCAACAAATAATAACAGAAGTCTAACACATAAAAAAAAAATATACAGCGCCATTCCCTAACATTGAACATGACTATAATTATTTTTAACTCTAAAAAATAATATCTCCTCTGTCCAATAAACAATCAATAGATGAGTCAGATCCAATGTTAAGGAACCAGAAGTAGTTGCTTAAAATTGTCGCAGCCCAGAGATAAAATAGTAGCATTTAATTCCTCTCGGAGTGACAGCATGACTCTTGCAGTGCACTAAATTGTTCGTTTTACCTTGGTTTGGCCATTAAAGCATGAGAGAATACATTTAGAGAATTTCCTTATTAAGCCAGGTACTCTATGCCTGGTCAACTTCTTCAGCAAACTGATAAGCAAGTGCAGGTATTTAAAAATACTGGGCTTATTGGGGAAGGGAGTTTAAGTTCTTAGCTGAATTCTATTTAATTTCAATCTGTCCTGTCTGTCCTTCTTTTCGCTGACTCCCCAATCCTGCTGATCTCTCTTTAAGGTACTCCATCTTCCCCTCTCTATCTTTACCTTCCCATGAGAACCCAGCATTCTGCCTACACCAACCATCTCCTTGTGTCTCTCTTAATCATGCTTCCATCTTTCTGTCTCCTGGGGTCAAAACTGTAGCATTCTTTTGTTTAGCTGCTTAACAAGAATTTATTGAGAAGCTATTCTGTGTCAGGGCTTTGTCTAGGCACTAAGGATGTACAGTAAATCAAACAGAAATTCCTGCTCTGAAGAGTTCATATTCCAGTAGGAAACACAGGCAATACGCAAGATTAATGCAACCAATAGGTAGTACGTTAAGTAGTGGTAAGTTTTCAAAATAAGCATGAATTGGGGAAGGGAGTTTAAAAAACACAGTAAAAGCCAAAGAGAGTCCCACAGAGGTGACATTTGAGGAAAATCTCAGGGAAGAGACAGACAATGTGATGCAGGCTTCCGAGGGAAATGAATTTCAGGACTACGCCATAATCAGACTCCCTAAAATCATCTTCATTTCTGTCCCCAAATCTCTCCTTTTGACTCTTTTCTTTAAATAAATAAATGCTTAAAGGTACAAAGGTTTCCAGTCACATGGACAGGTGCAAAGAATAATATAAGATTCCACATGTATTTATGCCTCCAACAAATTTCAGTGTCTATGATTTTCCCATTTGCTCTGGGTATTTTTAAATTTTTCTAAATCACAAATTTTTGAGTCAACACATCCTTTTCATCTGACTCCCTCCCCTCTTGCTCTCAGATGAGCCCGTGCCATGAGATCCTGGCATCCACATCCAATGGCACTGCATTTCCACATTTGTCCAGTTCATCCTGTGTCTTTTAGTTTTTCTCAGTATTTGATTCATTACTCCTCCCAGACTTTGTACCAATCCTACCCCACCAACCATGAATATCACAGTCTCCACTTTCCTACCTACGTATCACATTTTAATTAGTGGGTATGAAACTGTATTTCAGTTATTAGTTGCAATTTCTTTCTAATTAAAACTGAGGTTGAGCATCATTTCACTTATCAGCCTTTAAATTTTCCTCCTCACCGGACTGCCCTGTTCTGTCGCTTCCTCTGCCACTGGGTCATTTATCTTTCTCTTTCTGAGTTGTAGTGACCCTTGGGTATCCTTCTGAGTAATCTCACTTCCCAATGTGTGATTTGCCAAAACCTTCTCCCAGTCTATGCTAGCCTTATCCATCATGTCTCCAATCAAATAGAATTCCTTTTTACTTTAAATGTAGCTAAACATCTAATGTTTCCTTTAGGGTTTGTCTTCTCTGTATCTTTTTAGAGAAATCCTTTACTGTCCTCTAGGTCAAAAGATAGTTTTCCTGTATTTTCTTCTGAAAGTTTTAAACTTTTGGAATCAAGTGAGTGCTTTAAACTATGTCGAGTGTACTCTACAAGTTGGTTAGGCAGGGACCTTTTTGTTTCTGTGTGGATAATCAGTTTCCTCCATACCATTCCATGAATACTCTTGGTCTTTCCTGCTGATTTATAATCTTATGCCAAGTTATCATAAATGCTTATATCACAGGTTATGTGGATGTTTTTTGTTTTCATTTAGTTTGGTTTGGGTTTGGGTCAATATGTCTATTATGTCAAGAGCATATTTTCTAATCATTAAAACTAAATACATGTAATTTGTCATTTTTTTTCAAAACTACCTTTATAGTCTTAACTTTAATACCATTTTCCTTGCTTACACAAAAAAGTCCTATTGGTAATTTTACTAGAATTGCATTAGATTGCAATGAATCAGGCAATTTAAGATCATAAATCTTAACATCTATGTTCATGCAATATCTCCAGGTTACTTCCGACTTTGCCCCACTCTGAAGTTTTACAAATTCTTCCATACAAGCTTTACATGTCTTCTGTTAGATTTATTTCTAGATACTCTATGGGTTTCTATTACTGTGAGCGAGATTTGAATAATAGTATTTCTGATATTAGCCACCTATTCAATGTGAAGTGTCTTTGAATCAAAGCTGCTTTCTCAATTAATTTTTTTCTGTGTTGTTTTGCATTGTCTTTTCTCAGTCAGGGTTTCTAGAACAATGCCAAGAAGGAGCAGTGAAAGAAATCAGCATGCTTATCTTAATTCTGACTTCATTCAGAACACTTCGGCTTCATGAACAATTATAATTCTTGCTCAAGATAAAGAAGTTCCTTCCTATTCATTGTTTGCCAAGAATTGTAGCATGAATAGTGTTGAATAAATTTTTCTAATTTTTTTCACATCTAGATATGCTTTTTCTTCTTTTTGCATGATCTGTTAAGGTAGTGAATTATACTCATAAGTTTTCCAGTGTTCAGCTGCTTCTTTGGAGTTAGAGGACATTCTTGGTGACCTTGAGATATTCTTCTCTTTTGTTGACAAAGTACTAGTAAGACAAAAAAGTGCCACATTGAATTTTAAATTTTTTAAAGATGTTATTACAGTAAAATACAATTTGTAATTAATCTCCTTCAAAATATTCTCCCTACTTTCAAAGGCTCTTATCCTGTTACTCTGTCCACTTGCTGAAGCAGTTCTGTAAGTTCTGTTCTGGAAGCATTTAGTTAAATCATCTCAGTGTCTCGATATTCTGAATTGATTAAGATGTTTACCTTCCATCATTTGATTGGAGCTTCAGGGTTCCAGATCTGATAGATAATTTGGATGAAGTTATATTATAATGTTTTTATTTAACAAAAATTGTCAAACCAAAGGGAGAATGAAACAGTGTGCCCATTTCTCAGGCCATTTTCTATATATATCATTTCATAAATGCACTAATAATCCCTATGATGCTCAGAGTTTACTGTCATATTCCTGGGTCCACACTCAACTCACACAACTCCAACAAGTTCAAACAAGCGCAATATCACCCTGATGCTGGATCTTGACTGGGTTTGTGGTTTTTCTTTTCTCATGAAGAGAACTGAATCATTTCTTCAAGGCATAGAATCTGGAGTTCTATGGTCTTTACAAGTCAATAAAATTGACAAAACTTCATATGAATCTATTGCTTGTGATTCATGGCTCATAGTATCTTTTAAATGCACCCTTGTCAATAGTAGATCACAACAAGACTGCACCACTCGTACCAAGACTCAGTATGTTTTTTTTTAAAAAATACATTTGGTACTGGGTCTCACTACGCAGTTTGGCCTCGTAGTGATCCTCCTATTTTCTGCCTCCCCAGCTCTGGGTTTACAGGCACGTGCCACCACACCCAATCTCCATGGCCAGCTGAGTGTACCCGAGGAAAGGGTTAGTGTGGCACAGGGGCCAAGATCGAACCCTGGCCCCTGTACTTGCCTAAGCAGGCTCTTAGTCCACTGAGCTATCTCACTGGGCATTAGCATGTTGTTTCTTGTCTTGGAGACTCCTGCCTTTCCACTGGGTGATGCAGATAAGTAATCTTGATTTAAATTTAATCACGGTGTTTCAGTTTGTCACTTCTCCACTGCTTTTTAGAATAAATTTTCTTCTTTGGATCGTCTTTTCCCAATAGTCTACAAATAGAAAATCCTCAATTCTTCCATGTATATGTAAACTTTGCCTTCAGTAATAATAGTTATGAACCCTAGATAAGCTATGTCTCTGATTTCTCTTAACACATTTAAATACATATTATAGTAGTAAGGGACTCTTTTCATTAGTGAGAAGTCTATTTGAAATTTGTCTCCTAATAAGATGTTCTTATCATTTTCTGGTTACTTTTCGCAAACCATGAAATGTTTAAAATATATACAAAATCAAAGAGAATAACGCATCTCTTTGTAACAGTCTCTAGATGCAGTAATTATCAAGATTTTCCACTTATATTCTTTCCTGGTTTTAAAGGAAATCACAGGCTTTATATCATTTTTATCTATACCATATGCATCTCCAAAAATGTAGACGGTTTTGCCTTATGCATCAACAATATCATTATACATTTAAGAAAAGTATCTCAAGCTGCTTTTTAAAGTCTTCTTTTTATATTGGATGTTTCATAGTCACACCATGTTTCTAATCGACTCTGTTTTTATTTATTCTGCTCCAGTCACTCAGTCATTCCTTCTACCTACAGTACACCCAAATGCTTTTAACTTTACTTCCTTAGTGGATTTTGACTCATCGCTTGTCTCTTTCCCTACCGCAGTGCTCACCAAATGGTTCTACCTCTCACACGAACCACTGTGTCAACCTTATAACCTCTTGCATCCATTCCCCTCCCCTTTAGTCCCTTGCACAAGATACCAGGACATTCCTTTGTGGAATATAAATTAGACCATGTAACATCCACTTTGACGCCTTCGATTCCTGGGAATAAAAGGCCTACGAGATCACTCTGTCTGTTTAGACTTATACACCACAGAGCGACTCTGCAGCATAATCCAGCCACTTGCTGATTAAATTTCACTAAGCCTCTGAATTTCCCTCCTCTTCTTCAGAAAAAACATCATTGGAATACAGATTCACTTGCCATTTTTGTGTCATTCTTCTTCATAAGTTCTTATAGAGAATGATACCTCAAAAGTCGTTTTTCACTTTCCTTTCAGCTGTGTGATTATTTGAATAATGCTCGGCCTCTCTAGGAGTGGAAGTTCCACTCCTCACAATGCCACCTGTGTCCAGAAAAGGGCTTGACACAAAGCAAGAACTCAGCCAACGTTGGTCACATGCCTAAAAAATGAATGGATATTTAGGCCTCTCTCTTCAACTCTGTTTTTCAAATTCCTATTTTCATACTACCTGTCACTTGATAAATAACTAGTAATTTTTCACTCAGTCTGCCCAAGCACATGATAGCCCTAGGGATCAAGCAATAGACTTGATTCACCTTTTATCTTTAAATGGGCCACTACCTTAGTGCCTTTATAGATGCACACACACACACACACACACACACACACACACACACACACACACAATTGAGGAAGGGGCAACAATTTTCACTGGACTCCAAGTATTCCAGGTAGACGGAACTGAGATGATGATTTTTCTTAATTATATATTCATTCTTCTTTCACATTTTATTTATCAGAGCATCTGTCATTTCCCTGACAATGATCTAGTGACTTGGAGTAGAGCAATAAACGAAACATGAAATTTCTGCCTGTACTGAACTGATGTTCATGCAGTGCTTTCAATAGCAGTCTGTGAAAGTTTCATCTTGTCCTCTTCCTCTTCCTCCTCCTCATGATTGTTATTATTATTATCCTCTGTATTTTTAATGCCGAATATCATTTTTCTGTATTCATTAGTAATTACTCCTGTGAATTTTCTATCTACCTAATATTTGTTTTGCATATAAGAATACCCAGGAAAATACATCTGTGCTTTAGCATCATGGTTTTTTTGGCTGTTGTTGTTGTTGTTTTAAATAATATTATAATTTATATAGTAATACATTATTCAGATAATTCTGACAGTTATTCATATTCCTAAAAATAAAATATAGTTAATATCTGCTCAGTATCCCATAGAATGCTACCTTATGAATATATGAAGGTATTCACACTCCTCAGAAGGATGCAAATGGTACTTTCACCTCCGCCCATCTTTCCACAGATATAATAAGCACCCAGATGCATGTATCCAGGTCCACAAACTTGAGAGGGCTCTCCGGCACATGACCAAATATAGATCTCCGTGACATCCAGGTTAACATGCCTGAGTTCCATGAAAACTGCAAGCTGCCCTCTGAAATGATCACGCCCCTACACACTCAAGTCAGCAATAGAAAAAAGCTCCTTTCACCCTTCTAGGCTCCTCAGCACTTGTATCGTTTGTTGTTCACATATTTGCAGGTTACACAGTGGCATGACTTCATTATCACTATAATACACATTTATCCAGTAACTACTGAGATTTTCACTCATATGCATATAAATCTTTGAGTCAAAATTGCACTTTTATGCAAGTTGTCATGAATATATTTACTGCTTGTGACTCTACTGCTCCTCTGTAAAGCAGGAATGATAACATCACTTACCTCATGAGGGATTAAACAGTAAAACTTTAATCATCAAAAGCAAAATCACACACCAATAAATGCTTAATAAATGTTATTGATTATCATTCACTATAATTAATATTTCAATCACATATGTCTTCTATAAATTGGTCATTTCTATCCTTGAACCATTTTTTCTCTATTTCATGTATAAACTCTTCTAATTACCCTGAACTTCTTAATATTCTAGATATGTTTTTTAAATAAGTGAGTACAGTCATTGAATATGCCATTTCTATTTTACCCAACATTTTTCTGTTTCCTGCCTTGCTTGGTCACTTGTGAAGAAAATCTCAGTGTATTTTTAATCTATGCAATAAATTTTAAATAAAATTTAACTTACATTCCATTTTTCTGTGTGAATAACATAAAATCCACAATTATAGGGAAAATAAGATTTAGCTCCACCTTAGAAAACTTAACTCTATTTGTAAGATCCATTTAGTATTTTTTTAAAGTACAAAGATCGTACATAAGAACTCTGAGTTATGTCAAGCCCCATCAAACATAAGAACACTTTCTCAGTTTTAAATTCATTATTCATCTAGAATGACCCCCAAAATGGGCTGCTTGATGGTTTATATGTAATTGTCCCCCAAAATCTCATGCAGTCATTCGGGTGCAGTTCTAGAGTTTGTGATTAATTCATGATCCAAGGCTGGGACTATGGGCTTGAGCACTGCTGAGATTATAGGTATGAGTGCTACACCCATCCTGGGGCGTGTACCCTGAAGGCAACATGAAAAGGGAGAGAGGCTGGCCTCTGTCCTTCTACCATCATTGCTGCTACTCCTCCATTTTGCTCTTTGCTGTTTTCTGCCACCATGAGCAGCTGCCCTCTGCCATGTGTCACTCTGCCTTGAGCCAGCCGAGTATGGACTGAAACCTCCACTAACTGTGCGCTGAATAAATCTCTCCTTCCTCAGTGTTGGATGTTGGGTATTTTATCCCAGCAATGAGGGAAAAGTAATTGCAACAGCTGCCAAAACAGTGTGATTCTCTACAAGACTCCCACAGAAAATGTGTATCATTGCTTCAAGGCCACATTTAATCTGATTCATAGTATTACTTATGAGAACACACAGGAAATTGTACAAAACTTTATGATGGAGGTAGTTGATAAGAACTGATGTGCAAAAAAAAGCTATATGGAGAACCCTAAACTTTGTGAATACTGCATTTACACTGAAACTCAAAACAGAAATCAATAACAAGAACACACAAACCAACAGAGATGTGCTCAGCAAACTTGTACTATAAATACACTAGCATGCACCCTACCATATGTAAGCGTGTGTGTCTGATCTACTTCATTTAACATTATGCTTTCCAGATGTGTACACTCTCAAGGTGTATGCCTTCCTACAAGTACCTCAAGTCTGTCACTCTTTGGTGAAATTTTCTGATCAAGGATATTATGGGGTCAGAGAGGATTGACAACATAGAGTGTGTCTAAGGAGTGTCACTCAGAGAGAAAACATTCTTTCAGGCTTTCACAAAGAGCAAATTGGTCAAGCAATGGCCATGACTCATCCACGTGGCTGACACTGACAAAAGATCTACAAACTGTGGTACAGGGTTTAAGGGTAAGTTCTGAGGGGATTTGGCTGATCTTGTCAGATACAAAAGTTACATTTCTTGTTATATAGGTCTTCCTTTATCTTGGTCTTAACCATCCAGCAGAAAAGTATAAAATAGAGGTATAAAAAGTAAAGCCATATCAATATGCTGAGCTGTAAAGGCTCAAGTGAACAACTTCTGACATTGCCAGTCATGTGGATAGCCCACTACTATTATGGTCTACTGGACTATATAGGATTACTCTGCTGAATTCATGCACTTACAATATATGAATGGCAATGGAATACACATCTCTGTCAAAAATAAACAAAAAACTGGATGTAAATGAAGGACCATTGTGTAGTTAAATATATATATATATATATATATATATATATATATATATATATATATATACACAAAAATAGTTAGCATAGGTATACAGCTACTTTCTCTTAGTTCAATGAGAACAGTTTTGAACTAACAGTGTTTAGACAAGATATCATGTCTGCATCTTATACTATGAATTACTACTACAAAGATAATATGCAATGTATTAATTATTGTAACTGTACTCCTAACCTGTTATGACACTGTCTCATCGCTGCATCTTTTTCAATAAAATTATTTGTTTAAAAAAGATCCATTAGATAGAAATACCACATTTTCTTTATTCATCTGCTGATGCGCATATGGACCGTTTTTAAGATTTAGCTACTATGGGTTTGGTTGCTGTAGAATCCTGCTACACCTGTGCTGATGCAATGGACCTTTAACTCCTCAGGGAAGAAACCTAGAAGATGAATAGCTGAGTCAAATGGAAGCTATAGTGAGATTCCCATGATGTTTGTATGGGTTTGCAGTCTCACCCTCAACATAGAGGAGTTCTTTTTTTACCAGTCTCACCAGCACTTTGTCTTTCTTTTTTGTGGGGTTTTCTTAGTACCCGGAATTAAACTCAGGAATTTGTGCTTGCCAGGCAGGCACTTGTGCCACTGAGATGTATTCCCGGCCCCTTCACCAATATTTGTTATTCTTTGGTTTCTTCATGATAGCCATTGTTTTTGAAGTAAACAAAGTCTTCGTTTCATTTTAACTTTCATTTCTCCAACGGCTATCAAAGTTGAACTATTGTCCATATAATGGCCATTTTCATCACTTCTTCTGAGAAGTGTCCATTCTTTCTACCTGCTTCTTTTTGTTTGGGGGAATCTATTATTTTTGAATTCTTGGTATGTTCTAGATCTTAGATCTCTGGCTCAAATGTAGCTAGCAAAATATTCTTCCAATTCTGTGGGTTTTCTATTTATTTATCTATTTATTTATTTGTTTATTTGGTACAGGGTCTCAGTATGCAGCTCATGTTTGTAGTGATTTTACTGTCTCAGCCTCCCCAGGGCTGGGATTACATGTGGATTATCTACTAACCCTGTAGGTTATTTCCTTTGCTGTGCAGAAATTTTTCAGTGGAGGTGATCCTATTTGTTGACTCTTGCTTTTATTTCTCTTGCAACTTGACTGGTCATAAAGTCCTTGCCTATAATTATACCTCAAAAGTTCTTTTCTTTTTTATCTTCTAATAGGTTCTGTCAATATTTAACTCTAATCCATTTTTGTTTTACTTTAGAACATGATGAGAGAGCCAGAGAGATAGCTCAGTAGAATAAGTGTTAGCCTGGCAAGCACAAGGAGATGAGTTCAATCCCCAGTTCCACAAAAAAAAAAAAAAAAAAAAAAAAACCATGATGAGAGACATGGCTCTAGATACAATCTTATGCATAAGGACAGACAGTTTTCCTAAAACTATTTTCTAATAAGGCCATCCTCCCTCCACCATGTTTTTTGGCCTCTTTGTCAAAGATCAAGTGTTGAATATGTCTGCATCTTATATTCTGTTCCATGGGTCATGGGTCTGTTTTCTGCCAATACCGTGCTGTTTATATCACCATCACATTTTAGAATAATATCAAGTCAGGTATTGTGCTGGCTCATATTTCACTCTTATTACTCAGGATTTCTTTGCTATTTTTATTGTATTTATTTTTTATCTTTTAAAGAGAAGACAATATGGTAGAAGAAAAAAGCATTAGAAACAATGCAGAATTTTATCAAACAAAAAATAGGAATTTGACAATGGTCGATGTATTATATAACATTATCTTCAAAATACTTGTTTAGATTATCAGATATAAATGTGCGAAATTGGAAAAAGAAAAAAATTAAAACATTAACTGCTCCTGCTCCTTTCAATGGACCAGAAGAAATCACCAGTACAATGATCCAAGCTATCCTGTATATATATATATATATATCATTCCATTCTCTGTTTTGTATGTCTCAATGTCTCACCCCAGTCTTTCCTTCCTATTGGAAAGTTTCTTGCTTTTGCTTTTCTGGGTTCCTAAGGCTGCTTTCTTTTGCTCTGTGAAAAATGATACAAATATTTCTATATGGCTTCTGCTCACCTATATCTAAAATTTGGAATTTTGACAATATCGTTGCTGCCTATGCAGGAGGTGGGGATATATTTCCATTTCCTGATATTCTCTCAGTCTCCTCTTTCAGAAGAGTTCATGACAGTTTCCATGGCAGACGTCTTCTTCTGTAGTATGTATTTTCAGTACATAGTGCTTTCCATGCTTGTGTGGGCAGGTATGTGAACTTCCTATATGCTAATTCTTCCTTTCTTCCTACTTCCCTCCCCTCCTTCCTCCATTTCTTGATCTCCTTCCCATCTGTGAGACATCCGTCCACCTACCTCCTGTTACCGATCTTTCATTTTGCTCTTTATTTATAATTTAGATTTCCCTTTGATTCTTTGGTAGTAAAATTCCTAAGTAATTAAATTTTCCTTTTTTTGTACTTTTTATTGTTATTTTTAAAAAGCACAAAATAGTGATGGAAGAAAACAGCATTATACATGATACAAGATTTCACTAAACAAAATAATAGAATCCAACAATGGTTGCTGTATTACATGATGCTATGTGCAAATTAGTTTTTCAGATTACCAGCTATAAATGTATAACTTTTGTTTTAAAAGAACGGGAGGCTGAGGCAGGAGGATTGTTGTGAGTTCGAGACCAGCCTGAGCTACAAAGTGAGCTTAAGGCCAGCCTGAACTGCATAGTGAGACCCTGTCTCAAAGACATTTAAAAAAAAAAAAAAAAAAAGAACAATAACTAAGAAGTCATAAGCAATTCAAGAGAGGAAACAATCAGAGTAAAAACAAAAATTGTAAGCAGTAACTGCTCCTTTCTTTCTTTTTTTATATTCATATAATTAGAATTCTCAAAGTAGAAAGGAGTAGGCAATAAATATTTAAAGATTTAAAATTTCTGAATTTAGTTCAACTTATACTACCACATTTCCAAGAAAAATGAACCATGTGCACAAGAAATTTAAATAAAATCATACCAAGATATACAAAAATGAAATTGTCCAAAACTTATTATAAAGAAAAAAAATGGTTAAAGCATGTTAAGCATATACATGAAAAATATTAGCTATGGAAGAACAAAATTAAATAGCATCTTATTCCACATTAGAAAGAACAAAAAGAACCAAGTATGCAAGAAACTAGACTAATTAAAGGACTGAAAGAAAAAAAAATCTATCCTCTTTGAATTTTATACTTAGCAACGTACCTTTGAAAGCTAAAATATTTTCTAGTTATACAAACTTGAAATATTTTAATACCTCTAGATGTACCATGTAGGAAATAACAAAGAGCATAATTCAAAAGGCAAGAGAAGTTCCAGTTGCTCCTGAAGGACAATAAAGAGCTCTCAAAGTGATAGTTATGCAGGACTATATAAAATATATTACATGAACCCTTATTTAAAA
>PVKA01050867.1:0-12500 GCA_004027165.1 Ctenomys sociabilis
TAGATGCCTCTGCATCTTCTAATCTATTCTACTGATCCTCAGGTCTATTTTGTTGCCAATACCATGTTGATTTTATCACAGTGGCTTTGTAGTATAATTTCAAATCAGGAATTGTGATGCCTCCTGCCTTGTCTTGATTGGCCAAGATTGCCTTTGCTATTCTAGGTCGTTTGTGGTTCCAAATAAATTTTAGGATTGATTTCTCTATATCTGGGAGGTATGCTGGTGGCAGTTTGATAGGGATTGCATTAAATCTGTACAGCAATTTTGGGAGTATGGTCATCTTCACGATGTTGGTTCTTCCTATCCAGGAGCATGGAATATCTTTCCATTTTCTGAAATCCTCCATAATCTCTTTTCTTAGGGTGTTGTGATTTTCCATGAAAAGATCTTTGACTTCCTTGGTTAAGTGAATCCCGAGGTATTTCATTTTCTGCAGTGCTATTGTGAAAGGTATTGTTTCTATGGTTTCCCTTTCAGTGTGTTTGTTATCTGTATAGAGGAATGCTATTGACTTCTGCGTATTGATTTTGTATCCTGCTATGCTACTGAATTTCCCTATCAGTTCTAGTAGTTTCTTGGTGGAATTATTGGGGTCTTCTAGGTAAAGTATCATGTCATCTGCAAATAGTGATAATTTAACTTCTTCTTTTCCTATTCTTATTCCCTTTATTTCTCCCTCTTTTCTAATGGCTGTTGCTAAGGATTCCAAGACTATATTGAATAGGAGGGGTGATAGAGGATATCCTTGTCTTGTACCTGATTTAAGAGTAAAAGATTTCAGTTTTTCCCCATTTAGGGTTATATGAGCTTTTGGGTTGTCATAGATGGCTTTTATCAAGCTACTACTGTACTTATTGTCACACATCTACTGATCTGCCAAGTAAACCTACCTATTTATGTTCTGTTTTAGTAATTGTTCTGTATCAATATACACACATAGAAAAAACAGAGCACCTCCAAAATGCTACTACTTACTTCTCCTGTGCAACTATTTTTATTAAAGTTTTCTACCTTTAAATAGAATTGATGAGTTTTGTGTGGCTGACTCTTCATACAGGGTCTCTTGAATTTTTAATCACATCACTCAGGAACAATGTTTTTTTCTTGGCCTTTCTTCCATTCCTCTTCATAGAGGGAAATCATCCATATTCTTACTAAGTCATCAATTCCTCGTTGCAATTCAGCCCTCGGTTTCATGCACGCATGGTTTTATGAAAGAGGGACAAGTTTTATATGCTTCAGGGACTGTGCAGTGAAAGAGGATCCAGCAGAGATTTGCCCATATCTGACAAATGCCTGCTGTCAGATTTTCCCTTCTCCTCTGTTTGACATGGTGGAATCCTTTACAAACATGTCGATTTAGAACAGCATGCTACATCCTAAATTATGAAAACAGTATTCACACATGAGCATCAAAAAAGTGTACTCATCATGTGGTATTGTTTTGAAGCAAAAACTTGGTGATGAGAAGAGAAGACTGTCTATCAATTATTTCAGTGTTTTGAAGGCCATGGCATACGGTGGCTGTTTGACTCTTGCCGCGGGAAGGCAGGTTTGCTGTGATTTATATGGAGCTAACTGTATAGACTTTTGGTTTTGATGGCAGATATTATAAGAGGAATATTCATGTTTGTGATGTGGTGTAGTATCCTTGGGGTAAAAAAGAATCTATGTGGAATTAAATACTATCGTAGTGGTGTTTGTTAATTGAAGTTGTGCTTTGTTTTTTATTTCAGAGCATCATGCCTAAAGAGACATAGCAATGGCAATTATTTTTAGCAATTGTGAGACTGGTTTGCAGGATTCCCGGCGTGAAACAAGCCTCTAGACATATAGAAAGGGAAAGAGAGGGGTCACATGCTAGTTATTTGTAGGATGTACTTGTCATTTCTGGAAACCAATAGTGATTTACATGTGTTTTGTTTCAATCTTACTGAAACAAAAGCTTGCTATACATGTGGTGGAGTTAAGCAAAGTGGATATGTCTGTGACAGTTTCTGAGATCTACAATTGTACTCTCATTTTGTACAATTCAACAATTTAGCCATCGGGAATCATTGTAGCATATTGAAGATTCTATCTTCTGTTTCATTTTGAACCTGGAAATACTTAGAAGAAAATATTACTTTCACCCACACCGAATGAAAGAGTTTCAATGGCACAAAATATAAGAGTATAATCTCTGGGAAGTGAATGCTTATGAGCAAATGTCCAGACATCTCACACAAATGCAGGTGCTTCTTTTAAAAACTACTCATGAGAATTAAATTTAATAAGACATTTTTGTCCAAACTATTTTGATTACTACTTCAAGATTAATCCCTGATGCATATTTTAACCATATCATTATACTAAGCAGTGTAACTGATTTCTGTTAACTAACAGACAGTAGCTGTATGTTCTGATTCTCAAGGTTTGTTTGAAACAGCAAATCAAATCTCTTATGCAGGCTCTCTATGTCTTAGGTGTCCTAGGTGTCTCTGTGTCTTAGGCATCTGAGCTTGGGTGTCCAGACAATTGGAAAGCCTTAGTTTCTACTTCTTACCCATTGTTAATGAGAATTGCTATTGTTTTGGAGTAATTATTATCATCCAGATATAGCATCTGTTGCTGTTAATGTATTATTTCACTTACCTGGCACAAAACTCTGTGCAAATAGGACTTAACATTTCCCTCTACAATGAGATTTAAAAACATTGAAGTACAAACCTCCTCTGGTTGCAAAGGTAATAGTAATTTAGACTGTATCCAGTCTTAAATTAGATTTAAAAGAGATGCAAACCACTAACCCAATCTCTGGACTGTGTTACCTTGGTTGGACTGGTTGTGTGACTTTCTGCTTGGTTTTGCTCCTGGACTCTGACTCATATGAAACTTGGCATCCTATGTGCTAGTTTTTAAGATATAACTTTTCCAGAACTTATTTTTCTATCACTTCCTATTGGCATGCCCTTTGTGCAGTCTCCTGAGGAAATATAATAGGTCAATTGTCTGCTTATTATTCTTATTTCTACAGATCCCTTAGAAACCTTTTGGATGCTGGCATGGATGCAGAATCCTTTTGGTTATGTATCAATCTCTCTTGGTTCTTAAGTTTTAGAGGCACAATTCTTTCTTAGAATCTGATAAAACCAGGAATTTCTAGCCAGAAAAGACAACTACAAATAGTAACAAGACTTTATACAAAGTTAGCATATTTATGGATTCCCCAAAGCCAATCCAGGCTCAGAAAATTTGAAGTTAGTCCATCCACATATTTTATGGTCTACAGTTAGACAGTGTAACAACGTATGTCACTCCAACTGGGACGATTCATTCACATTTCTGAGTCAAGATTTTCAAGTCAGACAACACTGCTGTTCTACCATAAGTGGGACTTTCAGGAGACACACAGTTATTTCAGCTTAGGATTTATGACACTGCAGGTACCTATGATGGGGACTTGAAAAATTATAATGATAAAAATTACTACCTTATACTTTTTAGCTAAACAGTTGTAATATGAAGTTCTTTAGTCTTATAGGTAGGACAAATTTCTACACTTTATTTTAAATAAAGCTCATATGTTCTCTATATTTTTCCTTGTGTCTTTTTTACACTTATTACAAAAAAAAAACCTTTTACTTGTGAGGCAGCATGGTAATAATTGGTGTGTCATGACAGGAAGTATGTATTTAGCAGACCAGAATGGCAGGCATTCCAAGCGTGACTCTTCTATTACACATTGCTATCTTCAGTGCAGTTGCTTGGATCACAGGTATCAACATATGTAGATAGTCGTGTTGAGAACCCATTTAACTGCTACTTTCAAAAACTGCTGCTGTTTCTCAGGATCTTTGCCTTGCCCATCTTGTGTGTACAAATGTATGGCTTTGTCCCTATCCTGTTTCCCAGCCTTTCTCCTTGCCCTCTCCTTGTTGTCCAATACTCAAGTTCTCACTTTCCTTTTAGTTGTGTTATACCTTTCTATTTGTATTTCTTCTTTTGATTTCTTATGGTAGGGAGACTTCTAGGATCCTTAATAAAAGAGGAAATCTGGCCACTAATCTTGTAAGTAACTGTATCACCAAAAATTTACAAAAAAAATTCCCTTCTCCCTGTTTTTTGTTCTCTGGAGAAAGCTGTAGTGAATCTGAATGACAGCTATAACCATCAGCCACACTATTCCATCACTTTAGAGGAATCAGAAGATGGACCAAAGTTCAAGATAAAGAAAAATAGAAGGAAGAAGAATAGTGTTCTTGTTTTTTTGTAACTCTGTGGGTGGCTGGCTATAAAACTTATATCTGAACTGTGGTTTTGAATTGTGTCCTAACTTTTTGATAACGGTCCCACAATACTGCCCTGATGGAACAAAGTCCCTGTCTTTCTACTGCTTCTTTCATGTTCCTGACTTTGCGAGACAGTTGTATTAGAAGCTGTATTTCTGATACAAAAGATTATTATTATAGAAACTCAAGCATCTATGTGAAGACACAATTTGTGTCTTTAAGGTGATCAGAATCCAGAAAAAGAGTCACACACCAGCTTATACTAGTAAGAGCTTTTTTCTCATTAATTTTATTGAAAAATCAGTAATTATATAGCATATTAAAAATTGTAGACAAATATTGAAATGTGAAAGATATAAGATGTAGACAGAGTGAATTTTAGAGAAATAAGAACATATTTCTGAAATGAATACATAGCATGAGATTAATAATAGATTGCACATTGTAAATAAATTATTCACAAACTTAAATGATTATAACAATAAAAATTGTCCGAAATAAAGATCTTTTAAATGGATTCATCTAATATGTCTTACATAACTACCATTTTGAGAGCTCTTTGTTCTTTATCCAGGACCATGCAACAACTTGTTTTGCCTTCTGGATTATGCTCTTTGTTATTTTCTATATGCTACATCTGGAGTTATTAGAATACTTTGAGTTTGTATACATAGAAAATATTTTACTTTTAGTTTTCAAAGGTGTATTTGCTAAGCATAAAATTCAATGAGGACAGATCTTTTTTTCTTTCAGTCCTTTGAATTAATCAGTTTAGTTTCTTACATACTTGCTCTTTTTGTTTTTCTAATGGGGAATAATATGCTATTTAATTTTATTCTTCCATAGCTAATTTTCTATGTACATGCTTTAATGATTTTTTCTTTACAATAAGTTTTAGACAATTTCATTTTTGTGTGTCTTGGTATGATTTTATTCAAATTTCTTGTGGAAAAGGTTCATTTTTCTTGGAAACATGGTATTTATAATTTCAACAGAAATTTTAGCTTTTAAATATTTATTGCCTACCCATTTCTACTTTGAGAGCTCATTATTTGAATATAAGTTTTTATAATTTGTTGTCTGTATTTTGGACAATTTATTGTTATAATCATTTAAGTTTGTGGATAATTTATTTACAATGTGCAATCTATTACTGATTTCAATGTTGGTGCAGAGTAAACTATTATATAACTGATCTGTAAATTCTTTCTTCTTCATAGTAAGAGTTTTAGAAGATTTGTGGCTGAGATTCAGTGGGTGTTACAGGAGTACAGCAGTCCCTTGCTGTTTTGTGGTTCAACTTTCATGGACTCACTCTTTCGTGGGTCTTCAAAAATATTAAGCTAAATTATTTACTGTGTTTTTTTGCTATTTAGTGGGGTTTTCCAGTATCATACAGTATATGCATGTTGCTAAAATTACATAGGTTTATGAGTTTAGAAAATCATTAAGAACATTAGAAGTGTTTTTAAAAGTGTGGGAAGGGTTTATAAAGTCTTAAAATATATATTAACACTTAAAAAATATAACATCACTACTTCAGTGATTTTTACTTATCACGGGGATGTCTGAAACCTAAGTATAGGAACTCAGTACACAAACCAAGCTACATGAATTTGGGAAGATTTACTTAGGAGACTCAGCATGACTATTATCATCAAAATTCATTTTTAGAAAATCTAACATTTTCAATGTTAGATTGTTACCTTAGAAATAGCTTTATATAGAAGGGATTCCAGTCCTGAGAGATCTCATAAATGAACATAAACATGTCTTAAAATAAAATGTAATATTTTCAGTTCTTTTGGGAAGGAAAAAGCCAAGAAGGGAAATAGCTGGATTGAATGGGATTTCCAGGCTTAGTTCACTGAAGAATCTCCACATTGATTTCCACAGTGGTTGTACCAGTCTACATTCCCACTAACAGTGGAGAAGGGTTCCTTTTTCACCAAGTCTCTCCAGAATTTAATTTATTAATTCATGATAACCATTTGTTTTTGTTTTTAATGTATTTTAGTAGGGGTCTACAGGGTCTCACTACATAGATCGAACTTGTAGTGATTGTCCTGTTTTCACCCTCCCAACTGCTGGGATTATAGGTCCACAGCACCATGCCCAGTCTCAGTGGCCCTCTCAGTGATCCCCGGTTGGAGCTGGCAAGGAAGGCCGGGGATGGAACCCCTGCCACTGCGCTCTGCTTGAGCAGGCACTTTCGTCTGCTGAGGTATCTGGCTGGCCATATGATAGCCAGTCTTTTTGGGAAGAGATAGTATCTCAATGCTTTTTAATTTGCATTTGTAGAATGGCCAATGCTGTGAAACAATTTTTTTATGAATTTTCACGTTAACTAACTGTATGCTGATATCTGCAATCTATGAAATTATATCGAGGACAGCAGTGTGTAATACAAAAACTATAGCTGAATTCCTCTCTTCTTGGTCTTTGAAATGTGTACTGTTTCTAATGTGGTATCAAATAGTGTTATGCTCTCTATACAATAAACTTAAAAAAATAAAAAAGTCAAGAAAAATTAAGGTATTTTGAAAGTGAGCACTAATAAACAATTGTTTGTCCAATCTTGCATAACTATTTCTGCTAATCTGAGTAACAAATTTGGCAATAAAAACGGGAACTATAATAACCATTGTTAATTAGCTATTGTTGTTTTGAAACTCTGTAACATATGTATTGCTTTATGTTGTCCTGTTTCTGTCTTTGTTTCTGCTATTTGTTTTTGCTTTTATTTTTACTCTTCAGAGTAAAATAAAATGAAATTTAAAAACAATGTAAGACAAGCCTAGAGAAGGCATGTTTATGACAGTGGCATTTTGCCTGGAGAAATTATTCTAGAAGAAATCAAGATTCGTGTGTGTGTGTGTGTGTGTGTGTGTGTGTTTGTGTGTTTGTGTATCTCATTATTCCTGATTATTCCAAAGGTAAAGCTCCTAAATAATGAAAATTTGTACACTGTGATGGAGGCCACTGGCAATGGACTAATGCTACTAATTTATTGCACGAAGATCATTGCTACTATTTTCAGATAGGAATAACTTTTGCTCTCTGATGAGCCCATATGCATGTCAGATAGTCAATGTCACCTTCCAAGGCTTTGGAGCCATCTATCCCACTGTCACATTTTTTTTTTGAACCATGACATTCTGAAAAAATGAGTGTAATTCTTTCTTCTATTATTTCACAAAGGTTGTGCTGTCAAGCACTCTCTGCGACATATATTTTTAAGATTTGGCTTCCTCTGTGGAGTTGTCAACTCCTCAGACGCAATGATAATGGAGCTGAAAGTCATCTGTGAGCTGGCAATTCTATTAATATGAATAAAAAGTACTCTAATTTCCACTTATAATGATTTTTAATGATTGTGTTTTTCTACATTTCTGGCTGATGAGATGTTCTGGTTAGAAAATGGACTTCAGCACGTTCCCCAATGCATTAGCAAGTATCTTTAGAAATTTTAATTTAAGAGGGGACATTTGGGATAATAGGATGAAGTATAGGTGATAAAATCATATAGCTTCTATTACACTGCTGAAAAATAACAAAAGTCCTGTGATGTATCTGATTTTATTCCCAATGAAACTATTGTTTAAGTTATCTATTGTCTCCCTGATTTTCTTGCACATATCTGTCTATCCTATATAAGAATCACAGTTTGAATATATGTTTACATTCATACCTTCTTGCAGATTTTAATTAAATGCATCAAAATGAGAATATTCAATTTCTGTATATTGACATGATAATTACAATTTCAACCATCTTTTTGAACACTGAACATATACGTGGTAAAATTATTTGTTTTGTTCTTGTCTCTTTTCTAATAATGCTGGGATTTCCACTCATACTGCATCTGATTAAAAATGAACAAATTAACATGTGCAAGCCTCCAATTTCTCAAATATGAAGAACATAATTATAAAAGATTGATTTAAAATAATATATCCTTAGTATGGACATTGCTTGGTCAGTTTCCTTTCTGTGTTTTGAAGTAGGTATCATTCAAAGCTTTTTAGAGGGGAACATTGTGCCTTTGACAGTAATTGTGACTGATTTTCATAATGCATTGGTGAAGTGCGTCAAATCTTATGCATTTAGTTAAATTCTGGGAAAGATATTAAATTTGGCAATAGCTGAGATACATTCTCTTTGCAATTAAAGAAAGCTCTTCTTGTTATACTTCATTTATAACATACACATTTCTTTTTTTAGCATCACTTAGAGGTGTTCTGATTTTTTTGTTAGGTTCCAACCAACTTATTTTATCATTTTGTCAGTTTTCATTTTCAACCCCAATTCTGCCCTTGAAACACTGGTGCACCCTAACATAGCATGAAACGCATGAAAGAAATAGTTTTCAATTTTTTGTACTTGCTCTTTTAGTGAAGTTTTATTTTTTCTCCATGAGCACTATGTCTTGCCCAAAGCATGTTTTACAGAGCAATGAACAATATAAAAGAGACATTGCAGCGTTTTTCTTTAAAAAATATTAAAACATATTTACCAAGATAGCCTTTAGTTTTCTAAGTAATTAACCAATGGAAGCAGTTTTGGCCTTCTGAAGCCCAGTTATGTCAAGAGTATAATTTAAATAATGAGCTTTAGAAGATCGGAGGTGTGTGTATTTGTTTTAGGGAAGGGTCTATAGGGTGTTCAGGGCCTCCCTACTAGATCAGACTCATAGTGATCCCCCTGTTTACAGACTCCCAAGAGCTAGGATTACAGGCACGTGCCACCACGCCCAGTCTCAATTGGTCTCTGTATGCCTTGGGGGCGGGGCCGGCACTGCAGGCCCGGAAATCAACACCCTCCAATCCCGCACCCCTTACCCCTGCCCATGCTTACACGCACTTTAATCTGCTGAGCTATTTGGCCGGCCCTAAGATTGGAGTTTTAGGATTTAAACTATATTTAGAGATATAAATTTGTGTTTGTGCATATTGGTCAATAAAATATAATTCTTAAAAATTCTCCTCTGGCCCCATCACCCCATCCTGGCAGGCGTGTTTGAGAATATATAAGAACACCACAGAGGCAGCCACAGCAGGGAGAGTAAAGTTGATGCACAGAGTAACATGACCGAACTCTATTACAGTAAGTAACACAATTTCAGAAATAACCTATGTGGAACGCATTGCCTCTGCAACACTGTGTCAGAAAATGGACTTTGATCGATGGTGTTTCAACACAAAGCCACACACTAAAACTTTTTAATTATGATGACAGTGTAAAAGTGTATACAGCACTGCCAGAAGTATTAGTGGGTTTTATAATTAACAAATGGACAAAGCTCATAAATTCTGTTTGAGGCTCATGCTTTGCAAGTATTTTTGATTACTGCCATCAGCTTGTATGTAAGCAGGAAGGCATGACAGGGCTTGGCTATCATCGCCTCTCAAGGAAGAGGCATTGTGTGTGGGGTGATTATCTATGGATAACCGTACCACCTGGAATTGCCATATTGCTACTCTAAAAATGCATTAACGTGGGAGAAAAACGTGTCCGTTTGTGCTGGAAAATGAAGTTAGCAGTTTAGAATACTAAATAGTGGAATCCTTGGTTTATACAGAGTAAACCCTATAGAACGCTCACACAGAAATTGAAATACTTTGTCATTTAAACAACTTCATGAACTTAGAGGAAAAAAAAATCACGCCCAGTGAACATTCACAGCCTTTCTGTAAATGCATTTGTTGACAGTGAAAGTGGCAAAATTGCTAGGTTTTAGATCAGCTAGAGAAGCAGTTTGCTTTGAAAGATGAGTGATCAGATTTTTAAAAAGTTGGTGAGGAATTCTTGTCTTTCAGAAACTGAATTTGGATATTGAAGCTAAAACGTGTAGACATTTTTGTTTGTTCACTTTTGTCACTTTTGTTTATTTCAAATTGCCATAGAAAGGACATTAAAGACAAGAAGGAAAACCACATAAAATACCAGAAAAAAGGCATCAATTTCCCTGTATTTCTTTTTTTTTTTCTTAGTTTATAACAAGAAACTTCACAAATACTAATTATGATAAGAAATTCATAATTCACAAGTGTTTTGCAAGACAAAAAAACATTTAATTTCTTTTTCTTTCTTTTTTTTAAAAAAACGTATTTGGTTGGTACAGGGTCTCACTACACAGCTTGGACTCATAGTGATTCTCCTGCTTTTAGCTTCCCCAGTGCTGGGATTATAGGTGTGCACCACTATGCCTGGACTCTGCGGCTCACTCAGTCCACGTTGGGGGCAGCGCTGGTGCAGCCTGTGCTGCTGGTGATCAAACCGTGATTCCTGCTCTTGCCTAAGATTGCCTAAGCAGGTGCTTTAGTCCACTGAGCTACCTTGTCACCCCTCACACATTTGTAATAATTTTTAACTTGTTAAGTGGGTAGTGTCCTAGAACGTAAGTGGTATGCAATGCTAAATGTCACATGACCACAACTATGCTACTAGTTTCTCCCCATTTCATCCTGAGGTGGATAGAATTTGCCATTCAAAGCCTCTCTGGTTATAGATAATGATCCTGGTCATCCTCCAGGCTTTGAGGGTGACTTACTAATGGGAATTCATGAAGGTCTATTTTCTTCTTCCCAACACCACTCCAATGTTTTAGCCCATGGACTGGCAGATAATTTCAAATTTTAAAGGCTTTACAACAAAGCACTATTTCAGCAATGTATTCATATAACTAAACTGTACCTTCCAAGAGGTTTTGAAAAATCTGTTTTATATCATAAATAGCCTCAGGGACAGGATCACCTTGAGAAGCCTCCATTCTGCTGGGAGAAAACTGACCTGATTGCATTCCTTTTTTTTTTTTTTTTTCTTTCATTTTATTGAAGTACAAATGTCACTCAGACAGTTTCAAGACACCTTAACAAGACAGATTCGATAAATTAATACATTACAAACTGTTTTCATAATGTTTTGGTATTGTACAAGGTGCATACATGATATTATATTTACAGATATTATTTTAGCAGATATCTCTTATCAGTGAATTAAGAGTGTAGCTGCTTACTTATTTTTTATACCTGAATTTTATCAAAAATTCAATAATTATTTTCCTAGTGGATGACTGTAGTACTAGAAGCCGACATAATATCCTGTCCAACCAACATTAGTGCACATCTTGCCTCTCATAGAATTATGTAGAAGCACAGCGTTATCTATCCCAACTGTACTGTCTATACACACACATCATGATTTTTTCTTTCCACACCCCTTCCTTTGTCTACACCTGTCAAAAGTGGGCACTCCATTGACATTCAACTAACTTAGGTGCTTGAACTCGACACCACAATCCAACACCGTCCAGCACTCTACAACCATAGTGAGTTACTCAAAGAAATTGTCGACCATATCCATTTACAGCTCAGCTTAATATTGTGGCCTCACGATGTATACTTCATTTTTATACTTTTCTGCTGGATGGTTAAGACCTAGGTAGATCAAGACTTATATACCAACACATGAACTTTATATTTCCTATGTGGTCAGTGAAGTCCTCTCAGGGTTTATCTTGTAGTCCTGTACATTATTCTGTAGTTCCTTTGTGTCATCCATGTGGATGAGTCACGGCCAATGCTTGACCAGTATGCTCTCTTTGAGAGCTTGAGAGAAAGTTTTCTCTTCGTGTGACTCTCCCCAGGCACACTTTAGAACTTCAATCTCTTTCCTCTGTGGCTCCATAATCTCCTTGTTCAGAAAATTTGGAGCTCACCTGAGTTTCATGATGTTGCAGTACAGGTTTTCCTATGTCCTGAGTCTTCGTTGACCTTGAAAGGCTAGGGCCAAAATGTCGGCTGGCCTTGTGCCTCTTTTATTTCTCCAACTCTGACTTGTAATCTTTGGTTGTTAACCATCCAGAAGAAAAGCTGATTAGTATCCTGCAGCATATGCCATTCACTTTGCCTTATCTGACTCAATTGATTTTACTTGTTGTACGTTACCTTTTGTATTTCTGCTTTTCACTTGTTATACTAGGGAGACTATACGATATTTACATATGTGTGTCTGGTTTATTTCATTTATGAGTATATGTTCAAGTGGCATCCACTTCAGTATAAATGCTTCAAACTTATCATTCTTAATAGCTGAGTAATACTCCATTATATAGAAATACCACATCTTTTTCAACCATTCCTCATGTGCTGGACATCTTGGTTGTTTCCAAGATTTTGCTATCACACATTGTGCTGCTATAAACATAGGTACACATATATCTCT
>PVKA01050868.1:0-12499 GCA_004027165.1 Ctenomys sociabilis
TCTTCAATGGCCCCATAGTTTGCCTTTAACATAGTTCACGAACAACAACCGAAATGATCTTCTTGAACTGGTCGATTATATTTACTTGGATTTGATAAAAATACATTTTATTTATTACACAGAAGAATACATGCTACAAAAATATTGTATCAAGTTCAAATATTATTTTATTGTACACACTAAATATATAGTTCCTGAAACAAATGACTTCACACAGAAATGACTTTAGGTCCTTTTTGCATTATGTTGTGCACAAAATAGGGCACAGAATTAAAAGCATACAATTTTAATAAAGTAATATCTGAAGAGTTTATTATAACTTATTCAGTGTTAAAAATAAGTAGACAGAAAGTCAATAGTATTATTTCTAATGCAATTCTTTGTAATAAAGTGATTTTAGTGAATGAATAAACATTAGATGCTCAATGCTTACTTTTAGCTGCTGAGTCATAGGAAATTATACTACACCATCCACTGATCTAAAAGAAAAAAAACTCCTCAGGCCCTATGAACAAATCATACCCTTCACTTTTCAAGCCCAGCACTGTTAAATTATGCTCACAAGTACATTTTCTCATCAGCATTGCTAAGACAAATCACTGTATATTTTATAATTTTATTTCATTTTTTAATTCCTGCAAAAGATTTCTGATGAAGAATTATTTAAGAAGTTACACTATTCATTCTCAGTATCTTACATTGTGTGGCCTTTTCCAGGTGAACTATTTATATCATATCAATAGCAGAACTATGGTGTGTGTTTGGCAGGAATACAAACATGAACTGATGAAGACACTTGCAAGTTTGCTTTCATTAAAGAACACAAAATATAGTTGTAGTGAGTTGGGCTGCAGATCAGAGTACCCCAGATACCAGGTGCAAACTGCAGATCATACCTCCTGGTGGAAATGAGGCCCTCTGGGATTGCTCAGGCTCCCCCCACCTCTTCTCCAGAGGCATCATGTGAAAATTCCCCAGAGCGAGGCAAAACAGTGGGCTGCATGAAATGTGACTCAAAGGTTGCTGTGCTTGCGAGTTCTTCCACAAACTGAAGTTTGCAGTGCTCCTGAGGCTCTTCTAGATGCCTAGAGCTTTTTAAAAGAACTATTTTCAAAATTCTTCACAAAACAAACTTCATTTTAGAAGCCTTTCTTCCTGTGAAGAAAGAGGTTAGGCTCATCAGTTTTGCTGTTGTTAGTAGTTTCTTCTTTTTGAAAGTTATCTGCAATGTGATAATTTTCTGATATCTGATAATAGCTCTAGTATCCCTTAACTAAAAATTTAAAGTTCACAACTTTTAAAAATATGTGAAACCAATATCTACGTCATGGTCGTGGCTGGGGAGATAGCTCAGAGGCCTAAGCACCTACCTGGGAAGTGCAAGGACCTGGATTGGATCTCTAGTACTGTATGCTCTGCCAGCCGCAGAGCCCGAACACTCTGAGTCCAGCCACTGAAACCAGATGTGGCGGCGTGTGCTTGTAACCCCAGCACCGGGGAGGGTGAAAACACTACAAGGCTTAGCTGCGCAGTGAGACCCTGTACTGAATAAACAGTCAGCTGGATCTAAGGCTATGGGATGGCACGAGGATGTGCAGAGGATGTGCCATGCCATGGCAGTCGGGCAGGAAGCAACGACAGCAGTGGTGAAGGCCATCTTCTCTTTGTCTCTTTATATTTCATACAAAGTTCAATGATGTAGATTGTTGCCACCTACACCCAAGAAGGGGCTTGCTTTACAACACTCAAAACTATGCTAAACCAGGGTTCAAGCACCTAAGTTAGCTGAATGTCAATGGAGTGCCCACCTTTGACAGGTGTAGACAAAGGAAGGGTTGTAGAAAGAAAAATCATGATGTGTGTGTATAGACAGTACAGTTGGGATAGATAACGCTGTGCTTCTACATAATTCTATGAGAGGCAAGATCTGCACTAATGGTGGTTGGACAGGATATTATGTTGGCTTCTAGTACTACGGTCATCCACTAGGAAAATAATTATTGAATTTTAGATATAATTCATAAAAATAAGATAAGTAAGCAGCTACACTCTTAATTTACTGATGAGACATCTGCTAAAATAATATCTGTAAATATAATATCATGTATGCACCTTGTACAATACCAAGACATTATGAAAACAGTTTGCAATGTATTAATTTATCGAATCTGAATTGTTAAGGTGTCTTGAAACTGTCTGATTGACATTTGTAGTTCAATAAAATAAAAAAAATTAAAATTAAAATAAAAAAAAACTATGTTAAACCAATTTAGTCGTCGCTTACTCTCAATCCCAGCATCACACACCAAGATCCGGCCAACTCCCAATAGCAGCAGCGATGAGCGCATGTTACAGACACAAGGTCTTCTCTTATTATTCTTTCGACATTAATTTTATAAAATGTGGAGGTTATTAACCATTGAGAGTGTACTCATTACTTGTAGCTCTCTCTCAACATATTATAGAGGATTTTAAAATGAACATTCAAGCGAACACATCCATTTCTTTAGTTAAAGTAACATTTTAATAGTTAAATATATTATTCTATTTATCAAAAGTATCACTTAAGTGAAAATACTATATTATTCATCTATTGTATTATTGCAATGTCTAGTGACAAAAATAGTAACACAACAAAAGTTTTCCATGCAAATATATAAAGTGAACAGAAACATTTTAGTTACTAATGTTGTAGTAATCAAATATTGCAAATGTAATACATAGGGAGATAAACATGTGAAACTATCTATAACTAGAAATTTCAGGGAAAAACTGACAAATTCTTGGGAGAATAAGCAATTAAATTACACTTGGAACAATTTGTCTATGGACAAAAGTCACTTTTATTAACGGATTTCCTACTTCTGGCAAGGTGCAAATAACTCAAACAGTAAAAGTGGAGAACACGGAAGGCTGCGCTAGACGTAATCTGTTCAGGCACCTTCAGGTTTTCCTTGACATTAGCAGATCACACAGGCTGATGTGCTTTGACCCACCACGCTTGTCGTGATAGTATCTCCTAATGTTTGGTTTCACCTTCATCTTTTCAGTCCTAGTAAATCTTGCTCAACTTTTTATGAATGCAGCCAAGTTTACTAATGGTTCCACAGGGTATTTGAGAAGTTTAGCTAAATGCTTGTCTTAACATTGATTTTCTAGGAAATGCTGCTACCGCTTTGTCATTTTATACAAGTCCACAAGCATGAGCATACGTCCTAATAACAGGCATCGTGTTTTGTACCTAAGTCACCAAATGTGCTGCATTGATCTTTCAAACTCGTTGCTTACAGACTTCACAAATGGCTTACATAAAAAGCAGAGGTGACTACAAACATTTTCCTATGTGTCCTAATTTAAACTCAATACGGGTTCTCATTATTTAATCTTAAAATAGCTTCTTATTTTCTTTTTTAAAAAATTATTTGTTTATTTATTTATTTTGGTACAGGGTCCTGCTATGCAGCTTAGACTGTTTGTGGTCTCCCTGCCTCAGCCTCCCCAGGGCAGGCACTACAGTCATGTGCCACCATCCCTGGTTTCAGGGATGCGATGCTGACAATAGAACCCAGTCCTTGCACTTACCAGGCTGGTGCTTAGACCACGGAGCTACCTCCCCTGCCTAATAGCACTTCATTTTCCACTTGGCTTTGCTTGTTATATTTAACTGTCCATTAGCAATTTTTCCATGCTATTTTAATGATAATACATCCTAAAGTATGGATTGAATTTTTTTTATGTCTTATGTGTGTTTACTTCAATGTCATAATTAATACTATGAGATTTTTAAATAGCCTTAATTTTTTAAGATATTCATTTATTTATTTGTTTGCTATAGGGTCTCACTACACAATTCCAACTTGTAGTGATCCTGTCTCCACCTTGCCAGCACTGGGATTACAGGCACAGGCCACCATACCTTGTTTCAGAGCCAGCACAGCATACAGTACTAGTCAGTGAGCTCTGTCCCCGGCCCTTAACTAACTTTAATGTCACATATTATTTTATCTTTTCTAAATAATTTTAAAGGTGAACATACTTGTTTTTATATGTAGACTTCACTTTTAATATTTTCTGTACATAGATCTCTGGTTTTTTAAAACATGAAAATAAATGTCGTTTTATTTTACTTTCTCCTCAATGACTTTGGCCATGTAACAAAGCCAAACAACATGATTAATGTTCTTCAAAAATAAGACCTAATTAGGAGATTGATATACTTTATAATGTCTTTGTTATTACTTATGTCTTCTTGATATTTTGAAGATAAATTCCTTATTTCATAACAAAATACCACGTATCTCTCAGGTCCTGGCCAGCTCCAAAGCATTAGCTCCATCTATGTCTTTTGTTCCCCTCCTGACTGATTGGAACTATTTTTTATTAAATTTCTTGTCTTTGGGCCATAGCACATGCTATTTTTCCTTGAGTTGAAAAAAGTCCTAATATTTCCTCAACTAGGTAATGTGCCCTTATTTTTCTCAACCATATTTTAAACAGTGCAATTCCCTGTGAACATTTCTGAACCTTTATATTGATCTGCAGTCCTCACTTTTATGTTCCCTTGCTTTGATCCTATTTTAGAAGAGTGTTAATAGCATTGTTTTACTTTGTTGAATTAGGTGACTAAAGTCTTTGAGGGGAAAGTAAAATTTTTTAAGGAAGCATGGTTTGTACCTCTTTTCAAATCCAATCTTTGTTTTGATATCTTAATTTAGAAACTTTTATTAAATGCTTGCCTCCTATTTTGAGCCTACCCAGCACTGGGATTATAGGCATGCACAACAATGCTCCACCTCTGTTTCCAGTTCATCTTGCCCGAAGTTCAGGGCTAGCATACCACGAAGGACCAGGGATAAAACCTTGGCCTCTATGCTTGCCAAAGCAGGCTCTTAGTCCACTGAGCTATCTCACCAGCCCAGAACTGGATCTTAATTGAGAATTCTTATTCTAAGAATGTGAGGGACTGTCAAGTCCAGAGCCAATGTTGGAATTTTCAGTGGACATTTGGCCAAGATGCCTCTCACCTGTCAGCAAAAGGAAACCATTACTCCAGATATGCAAAAGTTCAATATATATTTTAAGGCCTTATTTGAAAATTAATCAAGAAATTATAAAGACATTTTTGCCTAAGAACAATCTAAATGTAACACTTTTCTTGGATTCTACTATACTTGTAGTTTCCTCTTTCAACAAGAATCCTTGGCAAATGCTGCTGATTCTACTTCATTGTGTATTTCTGCTATCAGAATTAGTTCACAGGCAATTGTTAAATAAAGTCGTCATTGATAATAATATGAAAAGTCTTATTGGTACATACAAGCTATATTTTCCTGCAACCAAACCTCAGGACTGAATAGACATTAACTAGTTATATGATTAGTTGCATAATTACTTTTTTCATTGCTGAAGTGAGTTACACAACACTCAAAATTAGAGAAGGAGAGAGTTATTAGGTTTTCAGTTTGCGAAAGTTTAAGTTCATAATCAGCTACTCTAAGGCAGGGTGATGTGGCAGACAGGGATCAATGAGAAAAAATGGTCCATTGTAGGTAGAAGGAAACAAAATATGCAGGAAAGCTTAACAGAATTTTTATGTCCCTCTCATATTCTATTTAGGCTACCAGGATTACAGCAATGCCTAATCAACCAGTGGATTGAAGAAATAATCTCAAGTTTACTAATAATATCCAAATCTACTAAATGAAGAAAAAAAATGCACTGATGCTTTATTTATAAATATTTATCATTTGCCATAACAACAAGAATCTAGAATAATGGTATAAAAATCTAAAGAAGTTTGTTCTCCTAGAGCACTATGCTGCCAAAGAATGAAAATTTAATTTTATGACAAAATCAGATTATACCATAGAGGTTTTTAAAAGAAGGGAAAAAGGTAAACAATGACTGTGACCATGAAATCAATAGATGTTAAAAAGCAATTAGTTCCTCAAATATAGAACAAACAGAAGAAGTAACCATTAATATGAAAGTCATATTAATAGCAAAAAGAAGAAAAAATTGTTTTTCAGCACAATTTCAAAAAGTAAGTGCAACAGTCACAAAGAGAATCTAGCAGCTTCCAAAAGCTACTCTGACTAATTTTTTATTATATAATGGATTTTATTTTCACAGTTCAGTGTGATATATTCATTATATGCCAAATTTATACCAGAATTAGCCCAAGAATCCTTTATGGAAATAAAGCAGTTATATTTTATCTTATCTTTTGAGCAATAACACTATGACATTCCATAAAACTGAAAAATACTAACACAATTTATGGGTAAAATGTAGACAAGATTTCTTCACATATCTGCTGAAGAAAAGATATTATTCCTTTGATAACATGTGTAGCTGTAAATCACCTCAGCTAATGTAAACTATATTGTTTGAATAAATTTTTATTAATTTCAGGCATTTTTGATGGGATTATAATTTGTTTTTATATGTGAATTACTAAGTAATTCAAAGTTGAGAGTATATGTGGATGAAAAAGATGTGGTATTTTTATACAATGGAGTATTACTCAGCTATAAAGAATGATAAACTTGAAGCTTTTATATTTAAGTGAATGCCATTGAACATATAGTCATAAGTGAAATAAACCAGACACACATGTGAAAATATCATGTATTCTCCCTAATATAATAAATCAAAAGAAGAAATACCAATAGAAAAGTATAACAATAACTAAAAAGAATTTAGTCAGATAGTTACAGCAAACTGAACTGCATATGTTACATGGTACTAATCAGCTTCTCTTCTGGATGGTTAAGAACCTAAGTTTGCAGATCAAAAACTGGAGAAATGGAAGGGCTGCAAGGTCAGTCAACATTTTGACCCTAGTCTTTCAAAGTCAGTGAAGAGTTAAGAAATAGGAGAACCTGTACTGTAACATCATAAAACTCATTGTGCACCAAATTTTCTGATCTAGGAGATTATGGAGCCATAGAGGAATGTGATCAAGGATGTATAGTGTGCCTAGGGAGAGTCACATGGAGATAAAACTTTCTTTCAAGCTGTCATATAGAGCAAACTGGTCAAGCAATGGCCGTGACTCATTCACATGGCTGACACTGACAAGGATCTACAGAGTGAGTTACAGGGTTACAGGATGAACCCTGAGGGGACTTGGCTGACCTCATCAGATACAAAGGTTGCAGTTTTTGTTTTACAGGTCTTGCTTTACCTCCTTCTTATCCATCCAGCAGAGAAGTATTAGAATGGGGTATATAAAATAAGGCCATAATAGTAGGCTGAGCTGTAAACGGCTCTAGTCAACAACTTTTTCAGATAACTCACTATTATTGTGGACTGCTGGACTGTGTTGGATTGTTTTTCTGAATTCAAGCACCTGTAGTAGTTGAATGACAATAGAATAGCCATCTTTGACAGGACTAAGCAAAGAAAGGGGGATACAAAGGAAGAACCATTCTGTGTATAGACAGTACAGTTAGGGTAACTATGCAGTACTTCTGCATAATTCTATTAGAAGAAAGATTTGCACTAATAGTGTTTGGACAGGATATCCTGTCAGCTTCTTGTACTATGGATAAAAAGTATTAAATATTGAAACTGTATTATAATTCAGCTTTAAAAAACATAAGTATACAGCTACATGCTCTTAATTCATTGATTAGAGGCATCTGCTCTAATAGTGTTTGTAAATAGAGTATCATTTATGCACCTTACAGAACAAAAAACCACTACAAAAACAATATGCAATATATTAATTATTGAATCTGTCCTGCTAATGTCCTATAAAACTGTCTCGTTGCTATTTGTTCTTCAATAAAAAAATTCAATTAATTGTCTTTAGGACAAAATTCTTCTATCTAGAACATATATGAAATTTAAAAAATGTCAGGACCCCAAAATTCAAAGAACATTTCGCAGATGAAAAAACACAAATGGTAAATAAAATTTGAGAAAATGTTCATTTTAACTGGGCTTTTGACAAAAGCAAATTAAAACACCCTAAGATTCCATCTCAGCATCAGAAAGAATACATACCATACAAAGTCAATGAAAAACAAATATTAGATGAACTGTAGTAAAAAAAAAATACAAAAAAGGAAAACAAAAAGAGCCCTTCTCCACTGTTGGTGGTAGTGTAGACTTGGTACAACTATTGTGAAATCAATGAGGAGATTCCAAAAAAATAACTAGGATTAGAAGTCATCTTCAGCATTCTCCTCCTGGTTATGTTTCTAGAAAATTGACAGCATCTTACCTCAGCAATCTATGAGCACCCATGTTTATAGCAGCACAATTTGTCATAGTTGAATTTGAAACAACTTAATGCCTATAAACTGAGGAATGGATTAAAAGGTGTTTTATTTTTATACAATGAAGTTCTACTCAGCTATAAAGAAAGATAAACATGAGGATTTTAGAAGTAAATGGATATAGCTACAGACCATACTCATGAGTGAAATAAATTATACTTGCATATGTAAACATAATATTGTCTCCTTAGTGTAAGATTGTGAAATTGTAAATAAGATCCAAAACATATAATAGATGTGAAATGGAAAGATAGTGTTCAAAAGGAATGGACAACCATAATGGGGGCAGGGAAAAAAGAAGGAAGGGAAAAAGTACACAGACAGATAAGACAGACAGACAGATGTGTGCACCGGCATACACACACACACACACACACACACACACACACAAGCTGAAATAATTTTACTACTAATTTCTATTAGTTCATTGAAAAGAACAGTTAGTGCTTATATTGTTTTATCAATTTAATATTCCTATATCTGATAATCCAGCAACTATTTTAGAGATAAAAATACAAAATATTATAACTATTGTTAATTTCCTATCATAACATTTTGAAATTTGCATATTTAATTTTTATTTGTTTTATCAATCTTTAAATTAAAAAAAATAAAGTTATGAGGTTACTTCAGAAAAAAAAAATACCTAAGCAATAAAAATAAACAACTCAGATAATGAGCCAATATGCCAATAGATTTACAATGTGACCCCTTTGTCCTACTATATTTTGAGTTCTTCTGGAAAAGCTCATGACTTGCAAAAACACAAATGTACCCTCTCCTCCTCCTGAGGCTTCCACATAAGGCCTCACCAAATCATCCACCCTTGTGATTGTAACCATCATAAAACTGAAAACTTCAGCCTGATGTTTGCCCTCAATACTGCAAGGCATCCTGGCCTTTCCTCTACCTGCCTGCTTTCTCATTTTTGCAACAATCGCAAAAGTTTTGAATCGCTTTAAACTTCTGACCCTAGAAATTCTTTCCCAACAGTCAGCAGATAAGCTTACTTTCCACTTACCTAAAATGTGGCACCAATTTCCTGTCATTAGGCCCACAACTTTCTTCTCCTCGCACTGATAGTCTGTATTTTCTGTTGTTCATCTTACTTGCACCTCCTACACAACACCTTCTTTCTACAATTTTATTGCCATTTAATCATTTTACTTTACTATACTATCTTTTACTATGAAAGTATGAAAATAGACTCAAGTTATTTTCCATTAAAATTAAATGTAGCATACTGTATGCTTACATTTTAAAATATGGAATGGTAACAAAATGGTATAAAACAATTTTCAGAACACCTAAAGAAATTTTGTAGACTATGTAAATTAATAGTATTTTATTAACAATAAGTATAGTGATTTTGATAATGAAGAGCATTTATTTATGAAACTATTTTACTTTTACACTAAAGTAAAAATCTATGAGTTATTTCTATGAAGAAATACTGCTAAGTGGCAAATCAAGGTAAAAGAATATATATATTCTGGCTTTTCTTTAACATGCTACTATACATTTCATATTTTCCAAACAGAAAGTTAATCCTCTGTTTTCCTTTATGTCATTCTATTTCACAGCTAGACTAAATAATTGCTTGTTTCGTATTTGAAACTTTACTATGTATTTTCCCTATAGTAGTTTCAATTCCAAAGCATCTACTAAATTTAGCATTAATTTCTTTAATGGTTTGGCTTGTTTCAACTCTAATAGAACTGCAGTTGATAGTAGGTGCAGCAAGTAGTGATGTTGCTTTTTGCACGATAGTCCCAAGGAAAGCATGTTTTCCAATTTTGGAGAAAGAGAAGAGACCAAGAGACAGAGAGAGACAGAAACAAAGAGATTGGCTAAGATTCTACAGACAAACAGATTTTTAAGGAACTGGCTCATAATATTGCAATGAGTTTAAAATCTGAAGTTCAAAATTGCAGTATTGAGACTCCAAGTAAAAAGGAGAGGTTTTAGATTCCAACTGAAAGGCAATTTTGAAATAAATTCCTTCTTCCTCATGAAAATTGAGTTGTTTTCTCTGAAGTTTTCAATTTAATGATAGGAATAAGGCCCAGGTACAGTATGGCACGTGCCGACTTTATTCTAAGTCTGTTGATTTAAGTATTAAAGTCTTCACAAAAGCATTTCCCCTGACATTTTGCCAAATACCTGAGCATCATAGCCTAAGATGAAATGTAACATAAACCACCACAAATGGTAAATTCTGCGTCACATTTATGTGAAAATTTTTTTAATTTGGCTATATTTGAAAGCATGGGATAAACCATTGTGTAATGACATTGCTAAAGCAAAACTCGCACAAATTTTAAATGAATTTTGTTATTTGTGTGGATGAGTAAACAAATATTTCCACATATAACTAAATTTGTGAGGATCGTCACTTTTGAAATATAGTATGTAAAATTTTGTACCAAAATCAATGAACAAGCAGCACCTCATTTGCTGCTTAGAAAAACTGCATATATTATGCAACATTAAATACTTTTAAGATAAAACATGTAGAATTGAATTTTTTTGTCTTTTTCTGAAACCGCATCTCACTATGCAATTTAGGCTGGCCTAGGGTTTACTTTGTAGCACAAGCTGGTCTTGAGCTTACAATGATCCTCTCTTTCCTCAGCCTTCCAGAGTGCTTAGATTACAGGCTTGTGCTTCCACCCATAGCGGGAACTGATTTTTATTTCATTTGATTAATATGTAGGTAATGGGAAATATGGTATTTTTCTGTATAAAACTTTTAAATAATGTTGTACAGGCAACAATCTTTACCCAGATTAACAGTTTAGTCATATATAAGTACTACATCTAGATAAAGAAACTTAAACAATTTTGAATAGGTTACGATAATTTTTAATTTCACAGTAAAAATATTGGAAAATGTACACACAAAAAGAAGTAAAGAATTTAAGATGCTTTAAAAGTATTTTTCCTTTTTAGTAATTTTATTCTCAGAGAATGAATTATTTAGAGGAGCAATATCAAATAATTTATTTCCCTTTTTCACTGTCATTTTTGCCATTATCATTTAAACACTTTACTGGTAGAGGAAGACGGCCTGGCTTCCGCCTTCCACCCCCATCTGGGGGTGGATACTCTCCGTAGCAAACAACTTCTCATTTGGCTAAGGCTAAGACTAGGGCGTTGCTTCCGTGTACCTGGACCTATCGGCTGTGCCCAGGTGGCACTCCGGGGTTGGACGCCCACTGGTTCAAAGCCATGAGCGGTTTTCCCCTGGAGGAAGAAGCAGGAAGCTAGCAAAGAAGGAAGGAGGAAGCAGGAGGCTAGCTAGCAGGGGAAGAAGATTGTATCGGGGTCCTGAATAAACCGCGGAAAGAAGAGCTGGTTGTCGCGTCTTCCTTGCCGGCGAGGTTGCGCGACAGAGGCTGTTTTTGTAGAGGACAGTAGTTATTCAGATTGCTCTGCACAAAAGGACATGTGACCTGCAAAGATTGGCAACCTTCCTCTAAATCTCTTTATTTGCTGAAACATTTTTATTTTGTCTTTCTTTGGGATATTTGTGTTTTGTATGCAACCAGATTCCATATTTATAAGTGAAATAAATCATACCAAATACATAAACATCATATTGTGTTTTTAGTGAAAGAACTTGAAAGAATAAATAAAATCTATAAGGTACAATAGATATTGTGAAAGAGAAAAAACTGCTCAAAAGGAAAGCACAAATGGGAAGTGAGAAAGGGCAAAAGAAAGCAAGCAAGAGCGGAAAATCAAAAAAAAAAAAAAAATATATATATATATATAATAACTATGGTGTGTGTTTGTGTCTGTATATCTGTGTGCCTCTGTGAGACAGGGTTTCACTATGCAGTTCAGGTAGACCTTGAGCTCATTTAATCCCTGGCTGATCTTGAACTTGCAATGATCTTCCTGCCACAGCCTCCCAAATGCTGGGATTATAGGCAAGTACTGCCACCCATGGCAAGGATCATTGTACTACTAATTTCTATTTGTTAATTAAAGGAAACAATTAATATTAAAAATTTTTATTTTGAAAATATATTGTATTTATACCAAAAATTTTAATTGTTTTCATGTTTAACTCTTTTAAAAATCTGGCTTTATTTTAGTGTTTCAAAAGATTTAAACTTCAGTAAGAGACTTGTAGATTTAATATCCAAATTCAGAAGTATAGAAGGATACAAATTCAACACTAAAAATTCAATAGCATTTCTATA
>PVKA01050869.1:0-12499 GCA_004027165.1 Ctenomys sociabilis
CCCCTTCCCTTCCCTTCCCTTCCCTTCTTTTCAAGACAAAGTCTTACTCTGTAGTCCAGGCTGGACTCAAACTCACAGCGATCCTCCTACCTCAGCCTCCAAAGTGCTGGGATTACAGTGTATACAGGAGTGTGCCACCATGCCCCATCCAGATAAATATTTTTTAAACATTGAAACAGTATTTCATTTGTTTCTTAAATTTAATGGCTGAGGTATAGCTCAATGGCAGATTATGTTCTTACCAAGCAAAAAGCCCTGAGTTTGATTTTAGTACAAAGTAAAAGAAAAGAAACTTGAGCTTCGGTCTGAGAAAGATAGCAGAAATGTCTCTTGATATAGACTCTGAAAGTTTTGTATAAGGCATAGAGTATTTTCTAAGCATTTTATAGAAAGATAATGCAAGATGTTTAGTTCTGCCATGATCAGTCTTACTTAGGTCTGGTAAATCTTAAGTTCTACGCTAGTGTTTAACCTGAAAAAATACATTGCTACTTTACATTTACACAAATATGCAAGATGAGTACAATAGGTTAGAGATAGGTTAAACCTCCTTTCTGTTGGACATTTTAGGCTTTTATATGAGAGCTTTATAATAATGATGGTGGTTGGTAAAGGAGAGAGAAAATACACAGTGTTCTTTTTACTGAATTATTATGTCTTTGAATTTTCTTTATTTTTGTGTGACCGAAAGATGGAGTGATATGTTACTTTCTCAGAAATGATTTGAATTAGTTAATTTAGGAATTCACATTTTATTTATTTACTTCTGTATATTACATAGACTAAAGAATGCAGTTTTTTCATTTTTAAGCAAATGTATTTTAGTAATTTAATGATAGATCACCTGTAATATAATATCTTGAAGATATTTGCCACTATTGTTTATAGATGATTATAATATGTAATTTTAAATGTTAGTGTGATTATCATGATTTAAACCCTTTTTAATATATTAAAATCTGTTTAGTTGTATACTTCAAGTGAATGAATTGCATGTTTTTGGGGGGTGGAACCGTGCTTATTCCACTGAGCCTTCTCCCCGGCCCTTATGAATTGCGTTGTAATGTAATTATGTATCTCAGAACTTTAATGAAATTCAGGATGAAGAAAGAATTCAAACTGGGGTTCTAGCTTTAGATTTTTAGGGCGGATCTAATTCTTTTGGCTGTTTATGCTTCAAAGCTTAAGTTTTTAAATTTAAAAAATGGAAGTCATATATACTTTAGGATTTTGAATGTTGAATAATAATTTCTTCATAGTGTCAGTGTTTAGTAAGTCATAGCTGCCATTAAAATGTATACTTTCATATTAGGTACCAAGATTTTGTAGGAACACCAACAGTACGTTTTTATGAACTTTAATTTGGGGGACTGGAAAGACAACTTTGAGCAGCTTTGAGGCATGAGAAAGGGAGATTTTTTTAAAGGGTTGGAGTTGTGAAATGATGCAACATGCACAGGAACCATCAGAAGACACTGCCCAAAAGTATGAGCAGTGCCAAAATGGTTAAACATAGAGAAGATGAGAGAATTGACAGTGAACACCCGTAGACTCATTATTGAGATCTTGTAATTGGCTTTTGTTTGTATTTGTTTCTTTATACAACTCTCTATGTATTTATACACCAGTCTTACAGCTTAGATTGTGCATGCTAGGCAGGCTCTGTACCACTGAGGCACAACCTTCAGCCTGAAGACAGAGATCTTAGGCGTACCATTTGATAAGTTTTGACCGACTCATGCGTTTCATAATGTATAACACCCATAAGATGTTATTAATCTGGAAAGTTCTTCCTTCCTTCTATGCATGTCTTTGTTTACCAGTAGCAGTTATTCTTTTGAATAACTACTGCAGGTTACTTTTGCCTGTTAATAGAACTTCTCCTAAAGCAAACACAAAGTATATATTTTTTTATCATAAGTCTTTCTTCACTCAATATAATGAGATTGAATCAATCTTTTGAGATTTTTCCATGTTGTGTGGTAGGAGTTTAATCATTTTATTGATGGGTAAGTTTATCCCATAAAATTTGTTTTATAGGAGAAAAGTTTTTAAATAGCCCACTTTTATGGTTTTCAGTTTTCATGGGGGAAATTCTTTGGTATAAGATTTTTAGGTCATATGATAGATCTATCTAAAATTTTGATTATAGAAAAAGCATTTTCGCTTTTTAAAATCAATTTTTCTGTGCTCCTATCTGAACTTACTAATTATATAATTAGATAGTTATGGTTCTTTTATTCATAAATATGAAAATAAATTCTCTTCTTGTCCCCAAAGTAGGTTCCTGGAGAATATGAATTTTCTTAAACAATAGGTTTATAAATTGCTGTCCCAAAGGAGGAGAAACACAGAGTATGTTTTGTATTGTTTTCTGAATGCACCACCAGCACACTTGTACATATACACATGTGTGCACCACATGCACACATAGAGGTCATATCTACTTCCCCTTAAGTCAATAATCTTCATCTGATATAAGCTGTTATGATTTAAGCACAGCATTCTGAATTGGGGGCTCAGGTGGCTATTGCTTCTATTTTTTAGTGTATAGTTAACATTGGCAGTCACCCTTATAATGATGTGACACCAGCTACCCTCAAGTACATTGAATAAGCCATGCCTAGCACAAGAGAGCTTGATTTAATTGGCAACACTGTTTGCCCTCACATGATAGTCACTGAAGTAAAATGGAACCTATTTTGTTATTTTATCTCCTTTTGAAGTAATGACAAAATGTATTTTAAAATACTATAATTACATGATTTTTACTTATAAATGTATTTATTTAGATCAAGTACCTAAGGAAGTCTGTTTAGAAATCAAATACTTTAAAGCTATTCAGGGAATACTTGCAGCTTGCAGTTAGAGTATTGTCAACAAAAGATGTGATTAAATAAATTGAATGTTGAAGACTTTAGGCTTATGGTTAACACCAGGTAATTAAAAGTAAGCACTGCTGTGGGAGTGCCTTATATATCAGCCGTCCTCCTTACCTCATTAGCTGGGTTTTTACATGTTTATGGAGCTAACTTCAGTTAAATAAATGCCTTTTAAGTTATGTCTCACATGGTCTTTTAGTTACTCTTTTGCTATAAAGTATTTCACTTTCATTGAAATTGATATATCACATATACCTGTGTTATAGTAATACACAAGAAGAATGACTTTCATTGTTTGATTTTTTTGCATTTACTCTTTTATTTATACATTATTTTTGTAATACATTATTCTCAAAAGACATAGTCTTTGGGGCTTAGGAAAAGAAAAGCTTGAGTTATATACATATTAGAAGTTATATGTCTTTTTTTTCCCCCTAGAGAATTTCTAAGGTGTTATATTTAATTAGCAATTCTTCAAGATCCTTGTAAAAACATGTTAGAATTTCTGCTTCAGTTCTGAGGTTTACAGTTGTCTAATTTCTTTCTTACTTGAATACAAGTTTTTCTTCTTTAGAATATACTTTAGTTATGTGTTGGATCATAAAGATGATCCTAAGTTTAAATAATCATAAATGTAAAACTTAAATGTTAAAATGGATTGTTGTATTTCTAAAAAAGTGTTTTAGTTCTAAAAACATTGAAATGCAAATAAATGCAAGCCCTATAGAAGAGATTTTGTGTGTGGAAAATATTCTGAATTGCATGTGAAAATAGACATAGGAAAGAAAATTAAGGGGCTGGGGAGATGGCTCAGTGGAATAAGTGCTTCCCTGGCAAGCGCAAGGGCCTGAGTTCAATCCCCGGTTCCACCAAAAAAAAGTAAAAAAATTAGAAATAATTTTTTAGTTTTTATTCTGAAATTAAATGTGATTAACTAATTTATTTATTTATTTATTTTGGTTACAGAAGTGTTGTCATTGCAACAAAAAAATCAACAGTCTTACCATCCACACTTGCTACCAGTGTACCTACCAATGCTCTGAGTGTGGTTTCTTCAGCAGAGTCCACCCAGACTTCCCTCGTGGGAAGGGACTCACCAGGTGAGTTAGTTATCAATGATGTCACCGAAAGTATTTCTTCAGTCTCACTTTAGCAAAGTTAAGGATTTACAAAAAGTCAAGAACCTTGTCAGGCACACTAGAAACTATTGTTTTTTATATTATACTGTTACATTGTTTACTAACTTTCTGAATGAACTTCAGACAAGATCAAATAAATAGTTTCAGTATTTTCTCCCCTCAAATTTAGTACTGTACAATACATTAGATAGATGCTGCTAGTTAGGTGAATGGATGAATGCATGCTCTGTGTGTGTGTGTGTGTGTGTGTGTGTGTGTGTATCTTTCAATAAAAAGTCTTTGATGACATGTACCTTTAAAGCATGTGGGTATTGCTTATATACTGTCTGCTACTTTTTTTCTGTGTGCATCTATGAATTGGAGTCTTGGAAATGAAATACTGTTATGAAGTACAGCGTCATTCTTGTACTAGTTATACTGGTTCAAAATATTTTACAGATTTTTCTTTTGCCCATCTCCTTTTACACTCCATTCAATTCTAAAAAAATATAAATAAATGGGCGAAAGTTCCTCATTCCCCATGTTACCTGGATGCTTGTTAGTGATATCAGGGTAACTTAAAGAGTATGCATTATGAAAATAAACAAGGTAGGAAAATGGGATGTTCTCATCATCAGATGTTCTGTTTGAAAAAAAAATAAGACAGGGTACCCCCCAAAAGGACTCAGGTTGTGACTATAGCATGGACTTAATGAAAAAATAAAGAAATTTTAAAGGAATGACTTGGTGGATTTTATGATTAGAAATAATGTTTTTCTTCTTATGGGATATTTCAAGCAAGGTTTTGCCTTCTATCTGCTGTTCTGCTTTTATTTGGCTGGTGTATCTCGAGTTTTGGTTCAAACGTTATCATTTTTTTTCTTTTTTTTTTTTGTCTTTTTGAGACAGGGTTTCACTATGCGGTTCAGGCTGGCTTTAAGCTCACTTTGTAGCTCAGGCTGGTCTCGAACTCACAACAATCCTCCTGCCTCAGCCTCCCGAGTGCTGGGATTACAGGCATGCGCCACCATGCCTGGCCCTAAACTTCATCATTATGACTTTCTTTTGTCGTGTTTTTTTTTTTTTTTTTCACTTGTAATAAAATTTTTTTCAAAGTCGTAAGTAATTGATGCTTTACAAACTTCATAATGATTAGTGAGAAAATAAAGTATGTTAAGTAAGAAAAAGATGACTATAAACCATATAACTATGTTCACATTTCTTTTATATAAAATAAAGCAAACAAGTATACTGTTATTTGGTTATCTCCTATTTTCTGTTCCTCTTTAACCTCTCTGTTTGATTGTTGGTGTTTGGGATCAAACCTAAGGCTTTAAATAAGCTAAGTAGTTACTCCACCATGAGAGTGCACTCCTAGTCATTTCACTAACCTTTATCATGTCTTTGTGATGTGAATCTTTTTAAAAAAATCACTTATTTTGATTTTCACATCTGATCCTTCTTTTCTTCTTTAAGTGTGCTATTATTATTGTTACATGGTCTCTCCATTTTATTACTTAAACTAATAATTCCATACATTTCTTTCTTGATAATAGAAAAGTAATCTCCCTTGATGTTGGTTTTTCAGTCATCCTTCTTCTTTCTCACTGTGGCCTTGTTAGGTAGCTATTACTACCTAATAGGTAGACACTCCTTTACATTTGGAATCTCTGCCCTGTAGAGTTCTTTTTTCTTGGCCAGTCATTTTGATTGCTATACTTTTGTATTCTTTTGTTGGGTCTGTATTAACCATTTAAAATACTGTGTTTATCTTTCATTTAAAAATTACATTTATTTTCATTTTTTTGGTTTTATCAGGATTTTGGAAAAAAAATCATGGTGAATTGATTTTTTTTTTGGGGGGCCAGCTTAGCTGTCTTGGCATATAGTACCTGCCTAAGCTTGCCTAAGCAGGTGCTTTAGGCTGCTGAGCTATCTCGCTGGTCCCATGAATTGATTTTTGTATTGTATTCTGAGCAAGGTAGTTTATTCTTCAAATCTGAGCAAGTTAGGTATTAGTCTTAGTTTAGTCTTAGATTATTTCCTTTTATGATAATTCAGTTCGTGTATGTTCCAATAGACTTTTTGTACTTTGGCATGACATAGTCCAAAAAATGAACTTTTGAAACTCAGTAATACATTATTAATTCCTAAAAACTTTGATAGTGTAATTTATTAGTATAACTGGGAATCTCTATAGAAGAAACCTTGTAAATATAATACATTAAATATAAGTTTCATAGCAGACAGGTTTAAACAGTTTGAAATACTGATAGTAAAATAGTACTTCTAAATTATATGTAGTATCATTAACGAGATTGATAGCAGGAAGAAAATTAGAACTTCTCATTTTTAATATAATATATTAAAATGAGAAAGGGTAAGGGGATAGAAGGCTTTATAAGTCAAGTTTGTATTAGATCAAAGTTTTTTCTTTCTTTTTTTTTTGTAGAACCAGGGATTGAACTCAGACCCTTGTGCTTGCCAGTGAAGCACTTATTCTACTGAGTCTTCTCTGTGACCCTCAGTTTTTTCTATTGAAATATCACTAAATTTATTTTATAGTTTAACTTAATAGATAAGGATTTTTGCATTTTCTGTTAAGTGGTGTATATTATTAAATCTATTGTATACATAATGTTTTCAGTATTGAGATTTTGAATTTTAATTGGAGTATTTTACTTTATCCTCTCCAGCTTTATATCAGCAAAAATGTGATATCTAGTAACCTCCCTTTTAAGAGTTTTGAAGTTTTTTTTTAATGTATGTTTGTGGTATGCAAATTTCTTTGAAGTAATAAATGTCCTTCACTAAAAGAGAAGTTTATCTTTTGTATATGTATGTTTTCAAAGGAAAGAAATGAGAAAACAAAGTTCAGTAAGTCTGAAAAATTGCAAGTTTCTCAGAAAAGATTTAATTCTTTAGTATATAATGTACTTCTGTAAGTTAATGTGAAATTACCCCCCCCACCAATATGCATTAGTATTTTTCTACCATGCTGAAAAAGCTAGCCACTCAAAGGGTCAATTTCAAAAAAGTGCAGGAAATCTGCCCACACACTAGGGAGCCAAACAATACAGTTTTAAGGGCCAGGATCCCAGGGCAATATCCTTTGTAAGTCCAGCTGAAGACCTGGAGCCCATGAATCCAGCTGGAGGCCAAGAGCCCATGACAGTGTCTCATAAAGGCCTGTTTCAAGAATTTGTGCTGGAAAGCTGGAAAGTCTGTGCCAGTGGGATGAAGGATCTGTGCTAGCAGGCTGCGGAATCTGGAGCTGGGAGGCAATGTTCAACATAAAGACGAGCACCCCTGAAAAGTGTACTGCAGCCATCCTCAGTGGCAGCGAAGTCCTCTGATGATGAAAATAGCCGTCTATTATCAGAAAAGCCAGCATGACAAGCTTCTCTAGGATACTGAACAGTGCACATCTTCCCCTTTGGACCAGGAATTGTTGCTCAAGATGAGGACTGGAGCTCTTCCAAAGTGAACCTTTGCTATTCTCTGTAACAACAAGGTCCTGAGCTCCTTCCCTGTTGAGAACAGCCAAGTTCATCAGGATAGCTAACATGACAAACTTTCAGGAGAAGCAACAGCCCCAGGAGAACAAACTTTCTCTTCTTCTCTAGTTCTTTTTATTTTGTTGACAACAATCCTTTGGTGCCCGCCCCCCCAGCACCATGCTAGTTCAGTTCAGCTGAGTCTTACAAATTGATCACCAGTTGTCAATCCACTAAAATGTCTCATTTGAATGGGGATATTGAGAATGTGGGTAAATGTCATCAATCCAAAAATCCCAGTAAAAAGAAAAGGTAACTTTGATTACCAAAAGTAGGGGAAGAGAGTATGTGGTGAAAGAAAAGATTATATTTAGGTTCTTGTACTAAGTGTCTGCTTACTCTACCATGTGAACTGAGTAATCGCTCAGGAGTTAATTGGGGCAGATTGCTACACTGCCTACTCTTTCCAGAGGAACCATGCCTGCAGGAGATGTAGTTAACTTAAAAAGTTCAGGTTTCTGGATCTTTGTGTTTATGACCTGGTAATCAAAACTGATAATTACTGATCATGTGTTATTGTAAAGACCAAGCATATTTCTGGAATGGTAAAGTCCTCCCATATCCTTGCTATTTATTAATCAGATCTACAAAACCTCTGTATAGATGCTAGCTGTGCTTCTGTGTACATAGAATTTCACTTTATTTGCCTTACCTGGAAGCTATGCTGAATCAGAATTGCCCAGACATCATTAAAGTGGCCTAAGAAAGTTCTGAGGGTGGTGTGAGGCAGTGATCAGGTTTCAGGAGAAAACTTTCTTCTAAGAGATAGTGGCCAGAGTTAAACATTCCTGGCTGTGTTTAGTTTTTATGCCAGTTTGTTACATGAAAAAACAAAAACAAAAACAAAAACCCAAGAATCCACTTTTTTTTTTTTCTTTCCTTTTTTTGGTACTAGGAATCAAATTTACAACCTTGCACTTAGCAGGCAGATGCTTGTACCACTGAGCCATACCCCTGGCTTTTATAACAGTGATACCCAGATTTGATTTTTTTTTTTCAGTTTTCCATCGAGTTTTTGTTTTTTTTAGTGAATCTTTTAAAAGACACTTTAAAAGCTTCATTTCATTTAAGTTCACCTATGTTGAGGGAGTAGAGAAGGAAAGAGGAAATAAAGAGTTAAAATGTGTTTTTTAAGTATACTCCCTACAATGAATAAAATCTTAAGTACTATAAACATATAGGTGCTAATAAAAAGTTTGCCATTCTTACTGAACCAGGCTTGTTTTGCCCACCAAATAATATGCTAGTCATTGAAATGATAAGTTTTGCAAAATTCACTATTCATGATGCTAGATTGCAGTCAAGAGGAGAGGGGAGTCTTGAATTTCAAATCTTCCTGCTGAAGGATAGAGCTTAGGATGTTTATGGAGAGAATCAAGGTGGTCTGAGGCATAGGGATGGGTAATTAGAGATAGGGAAAGATTAAGTAATCAGAAGTTTGCATGTGTGTAGTGAGACTTCATGGCCTATGTAGGACACATGTTCAGTGATCTGAGGGTAGAGTTTTCAGCCCTCCTATGTCAGAAGGTCACTCATTGGCCCCTGGACAGGCCCAAGTAAAAGTCAGTGGTTTGAGACAAGAAAGACTGAGAAACAACTTGGGGGACTTATTGTGAACCATATTTCAGAGGTATTACCCACAGCAAAGCCAATGGGAATATACTGCTTGGCCACGTGACCTCTCATGTTGGTGATATAAACAAGTGAAGTTAAGAGGCTTTAATTCAGATTTCCCCTCAGTTTTACTTCTGCTCTATGTCATATTAGTTAAATGTTGAAGAATTTGGATATATCTTCAGCCTGAAATACAGACTAAAGTGAAACATGGTCATTTTCTTTACATATTTTAAGGGAAGAGAGCTATGATTTATTATTTATTATGCCCCCGCCCTTCAAAAATACTTCAACTCTCAAAATAATTATATGAACTATGCATCACTGTTAACTTATGGGTGAGTAAAATAAGGCATAGAGGTCTTAAGTAACTTGCTCAAGGTCACATCGTAAATTTCAGGGCCTTCATTCAAATTATCCTTTCATGCTTCCTAAATCATTTCAGTCTTAAAACAACTGCCTCTGGGTGTTGTTGTGATTAGAGACTTGACAGATAGCAATAGAGTTAGAAATCATTTTTGAAAATGGATGGATCACAAGTGACTGGTGAGGTGTTTTCTGCTAGGGTAAAACATCTTTTCTAATAAATATTGGTAATGGAAGTTATCTGAAGTCAATGATTAAGAAAGCATCAGGGGTTAGCAGGGTTCATGCAAGGGGAGCAATATAATACAGGGCACATTTAATAAAATTATTTATAATGAATAACCCAAAGAATTATATACAAGGAGTGCAGGAAATCTGTTTACATACTAAAGACCAAAGACTTCAGCTGAGGGCCTATATCCTGAATAAGTACAGCTGAAGACCTAGAACTCATAGCAGTGCCTTCCACAGGTCCAGCTGGTAGCCTAGAGTCCATAACAATGTCTCTTGAAGGCATGCTTCATGGATCTGAACTGGGAAGGCCCAGAGGTCAGGGTGGAAGTTAGAAAGTCTATGCTAGTGGGATGTAGGATCTGTGCTAGTAGGCCGAGGGATGTGAACCAGAGCCAGGAAACAGTGCTCAAGAACCAAAGCTTCCCTGAAAAGTATCACAGCCATTCTTAGAAATAGTGAGGTCTCAGAGTCCCCCACGGATGAGGAAAGCTGAGTTCCTATCAGGAAAGCCAGCACAACAAGCAACTCCAGGAGACTGAGCAGTGCATCCCACACTCAGTACCACCCTAGTTCCGTTCAACAAATTGATTACTAGTTGGCAATCCACTACAGGCAGATTTTATTCACAGTAATACAGTAGGGGAAAAGAGATTAAAATGATGGTGTTGTTGATGGTGGGGGTGGTGGTGATTGTGATGATGATATTAAGCACTGATATCCTGCATAGAACAGCCTTAATCTTATATATAGTATGAACAAGTGGGAATTTATACCTAAGGAGCAGAATAGAGGTTGGTGGGCAGAAAATTACCAGAGGAGACATCAGCGCTACAGAGGGATTCGGGTTAACTCAAGGTAAGAGGATTCTGGTTGAATGCTCCTAGTCATCTCATGCATCATCATGTGTGGTGAACAATATGAAATTCCTGTAATCACACCTTATCTGGGCAGGTGTTGGAGGATAATGAACCTAGTTAGCTACTTATAGAGGATAGGATTGGAGGGGGGATTGTGCTAATCTGATTTAGCAGGGTTCTTATTAAAACTGAGTTTTATAAGGAAAAGCACAGATGGGCCTCGGAGGTTAGGAGCCTGACTAAAGTTCAATCAAGCAAAAAAAAAAAAAAACAAAAAACAAAAAAAACATATATATATATATTAGGACTTTGAAACGGAAATGAAAGTCTTTGCATTTAGGTTGACCTGGTATTTTCTTATCATTAGAAACAGACTATGTTTCTTCAAGAGGGATATTATTGAACAGATATGAAAAACATTCAGTCACATGGTGCTTATCATGATCATCACTGTCACCATCACCATCTCTATCACCACCACCAGCATCACATCACATTGTCACCACCAGCATCACCACCACTACCATCATCATCACCATCATCAGCATCACCATCACTATCATAACATCCCCATTATTGCCATCACCACACCACCACCACCACCGCCGCCATCATCAGCATCATAATCAGTTGTAGTAGTAGTTTTTTTTTTTTTTTTTTTTTCCAGAACCTGGGATTGAACTCAGGCCCTTGCGCTTGCCAGGGAAGCGCCTATTCCACTGAGCCATTTCCCTGTTCCAGTAGTAGTTGTAATAGTAGTTGTAACAGTAGCAGTAGCAACAGTAGTCTGGGTGCTGGGATTTAAACCCAGGGCCCTGTGCGTGCTATGTACATGCTGAACCACTGAACTGTGTTCCTAGCCCTGTGCTTAATTTTGATTTGTCTGAATACCAGTGACAATTTTGACCACTTGATCAGAGTACTGTGTGCCAGGTTTCCCTCCCTTCCTCCTTTACTCCTTCCTCTCTGCTACCTTTCTTCCATCCTAGGCAAAGTACTTTGCTTCAGAGCTACACACCTAGCAACAGGTTTGTATGTTATAAAAGTACACTTCCTCTTTCAATTCATGATATTTTGTGGGGAAGTACTTTGAAATCTTTTAAGTATCCCATTCCTTAGATTGTTACTTTGTTCATATCATGATCTTGTGGTTTTCTACTTTATTTGATACATTATAGTCATTTGCATCATTACTTATTTGATATTCAGCTCATACCCAATTTGGTTAGTGGAATTCCCTTCATGCTAGCTCCTGTACCCTTGTTACATATGTGTGTTCTTGGGTATTATCTTACTTTCTAGAATGCACAAGTAGATATTTGAGGCTCATTTTTTGCTTTTCTTGTATAACTTTAGTCATTGTTTTCTTTTAGAAAATAGTATTTGGAAACCAACATCTATATTAAGTGTTACAGTGCTGTTCCTTCCAGATCTTTTCAGTAGACTTAGATAGGGATGGTAAATTTATATTTATATTACATATGTATTTTTGTAGATATTTATGTTTGTATGGATATAACATAAAAATATATATAAAACATGTACACTCATTCACTAGTCTATTTTTTGTACTTTTTATTATTATTTTAAAGAATACAAAATAGTGATAGAAGAAAACAGCATTATACATGATACAAGATTTCACTAAACAAAGTACTAAGAATCTAATAATGGTTGCTATATTACATGATGCTATGTGCAAATTAGTTTTTCAGATTACCAGATATAAAAGTGCAAGTTCTGTTTAAAAAAAAAAATAAGAAGTTATAAGAAATTCAAGAGAGGAAAACAATCAGAGTAAAAACAAAAATTGCAAGCACTAACTGCTGCTTTCTTTTTTTATATATTCATATGATTAGAATTCTCAAAGT
>PVKA01050870.1:0-12499 GCA_004027165.1 Ctenomys sociabilis
AGAGAAGGGAGGGAGGAGGAGAGGGGGAGAGGGAAGGAGGGAGGGAAGATGGAGGGGAGGGAGAGGACGTAGGGAGGAGGAGGGGGGAAAGGAGGGGGGAGAGAGAGAGAGATCCCTAATAGAGCCAAATATAGTATTTTAATAAATGTTGATTAATAAATTTCAAAGTAGAATTTAGTTTTGCTTCCCAAATCTATAGATGACTTGCTAATGTATGACCTCAGCAAATTCCTCAAAGCATGTATGCTTTAAGGTTTTTTAGTTGTTGAGTTGAAATAACGTGAACTGCTTAATTTGGGTATGAGAACTGAATGAAATCTACTCCTTGTACTTAAAATATAATAATCTCTTAAAGGTTGGCTACTGTATCAATGTAGCTGTTATGTAGACAGGCACTTCTATACATACCCTACATACAAATCCTCAAAAGTAAAATGTCCTTTTAGCAATTTTATACATTATTAAAATGAGACAAACATATTAGACTATTTTTCAAGCAACTAATAAGGTACAGAACTAGGCCTCAGTCCCATGACTATTTGACTATGCAGCTCTAAAATGAGTTTAAAAATTGAAGAAATATAAAAAGATACAAATCAAGTGCTTTACTGACTAAAATTTAGCAGTAAGCTTTCTCTGCTGTATAAATCAGTACTTCCTCTATTGAATCTAGGAAGAAATTTCACCTTAATTCATCTTTAATCAATTCACAGAGCTGGAAGGAAAAAAAAAAAAAAAAAACCTCAGGACTAGTAGGCATTTAGCTGTCTTTGACAATGCAGAGCAGTCCTGACACCACCAGCCAGTGTGTCACTGGAGCTTCTAACATGCAGAGTCAGGGCATTAAAATACCTTCTAAGTAACTGCCATTTCTAACTCTTTCTCACTTTGTCTTTCATTCTATTTATTTTAAACAGAAAAACACCCAGGTTTTCCCTATTCCACTGCTGTCTGTTTTAACTAGAAAAGGCCATGGCCATAAGGCCTGGCAATGCTGTATTACAGCTTTTATGTAATAAAAGAATTTTTCTTTCACATTTTTCTTGCCTAATGCACTAGTATTCAAAGCCCAGTTGTATTCAGAATTTATGGATTCTGGAAACCAACAGATTTGTAAACAGGCATCATCCAAACAGGACCTGAGATTACTCAGGGAGATGCATGTTTTCTCACATTTATATAAACTCAGGCTAACTCCTAATTGATAATATATAGGTAAATTCTCAGATAGGTGTTTTTTCCAACTATTGCAGTCAGGCACTGTTTCTATTATTTTTCTTCTAAGGTCATGAATCACAAAAGAAAGGAAAAACATATTGAACATTTGTTCCCTGGAATTCCAAACTCTGAATCGTGAGCACAGACATGACACCACAGGTGACAGATTCTATGTGTCATCTCATGTGATGTGACTCAACATGTATGTGCTTGGAATATATTATATAAAATTATATGCATGCTAAGTGTACATGTAGTAAAACATAAATGCACTTGGATTCTATTCCAAGGACATTCCATCGTACATGAACAAATATTCCAAAATTCATACAAATCCACAATCTAGAACACTGAGGTCCCCACATTGCAGTTAAAGACACTTAACCTGTATTTCAGACTCCATTCTCACAAAACACCCATGCAAGGTCGCACTTCAACTACTAGGAAAAAACAATGCAATTAATTCTTAGATTTGACTGGCTTCCTTAAACTAGATTTCTCAATGACTTAAGTGATGCTGGATTTACTCAATTCTCCCAGCTTCAGGTAAACAACACAGTGTGTTCATTAGAAACAAGCTTTAGAGCTGCACAACCCAAGATCTGAATCCTTCCTCTGCTTTATCACCGTTTGGCTCCTTAACAAAGTACCACAAACTGGTTGCTTTAGAATAGCAGGAACCTGTCTCGTTTCATTTGTAGATGCAACAATCTAGCCAACGGTGGTACTGCTGTCTTGGTTCTTGGGAAGGTCCAGGGGCAGGGCCTCTCTCCTGTCAGGTGTGCAGTCATTGTATTCCAGCCTGTGCCTCCATTTTCACCTGGCACTTTTTCTGTGTGCAGGTCAGAGCCAAAAGCTCTTTTCTTAAGGACCCCAGATACAATGGATCGAGGAACCAGCCTTATTCCAGTATGACCTCATCTGTTCTAATGGCATGTGGACCAACTCTATCAATGGGTCTGATTCTGGCACACTGGGAGACAGGGCATCATCATATGGTTTTGAAATCCCACAACTATTCTTGTAAGACTGTCTGGTGAATGAGCGCTTTCACTGGGCCACGTCATTCATTTTGATACTCTCCACATATGAAATGAATATGACAGTATCCACTCTGAAAACTGCTCAGCTGCATGACTGAAACACCCAAAGTGGTGCCAAGCAAAGGATTCGTGGTTCATACTACTTCACGTGGGCAGTTATTTCTGGGAAAGTAGACCATGGGAAAGGGATTTTCTTTTCATGATTTTCACTAGAGAAATGTTGGCATTCTCAGAATTCAACTTTTTAGAAATTCCAGTTACTATTTTAAAAATATACAGAAGTATATTTATTTTATGCTATAATTTAGGAATCTATTTGTTTTGATAGCATAGTAATTGTGTATCAGAACTAGGTTAATATCAAGTACCCCCTGGCAAGCTCAAGTGCCTGAGTTCAATCCCCAGCTCTGAAAAAAAAAAAAAAAAAAAAAAGATTATATCATGCACCATATTGTGTAGCACAAGCTTTCTTATATCAAGCAACCACAGAGAATCGACAGCTTAAGGGCTGGTGAGATCCTCAGTGGACTAAAGCACCTGCTCAGGAAAGCGTAGGCAAAGGGCAGAGACCCTCAGAGCAGGCTGAGCCAGCCAGAATCTCACTGTGGTGGTGCATGCCCACAATCCCAGTACTGGAGTGGGTGAAAGCAGGAGGATGGATCCCCACTAGTTTAAGCTGTGAAGTGAGACCCTGCATCAATGAAATACATTTTTAAAAAAGAATTAACAGGTTAAGGACCTTGTTTTGAATACGCTGAAAGGTTTGACATAATATAGCCAGTTTTCTAACAGTTACTTCAGGAGAAAGATTAGGTGATGTCTTGTGTGTATTGTCTTATTCTATACTATAGGATAACAGGCTTATCATGACAAAAGGTGCTCTAAATTGTACTTGAGGAAAACTAAATATATATTATCCTTTGAAATACTAGCTTCACAATTGTGTTATTGTATATTGCTAACATTCTATTGAGGGTAGGATGAGAACCAAATATCTTAGGCCCCTGGGCTCAACCAGGAAATCCTACTAAGTATTCAGCACACAAAGTTGTATTGTCTACTGCTTATTTTTACTTCTTATTTTTTAAGAGAATAAAATTGTAAAATAAATTGCATGGGTGATTAGAGGTGATTAGCTCTCTGCTGGGTTTGGCCCACTGATCCTCCATCTCACTAGTGACGGTGCTGTTAAGGAATTACTTGTCCCACAGCAAACTCACTCTCGGTGAAGCAGTTTATCTCAGAGCACTATCGTTGTTTTGGTATTAAAGTATGTGGCTTATCCAAGGCCTACTGTATTTCCTCTTGCAGAGATTTTCTGCTGAGAAATACAAGGATAAGAAATGGCTAAAACCAATTCTCCCCATTGAAACTGAGGGTTGGTTCCAGATAGTTACCTAGTTCACATCCTATGCAAATGTGATTCTCCAGAGTCCTTTGATTTTGCAGGCTCTCCAGTTAGCTCATAGGTCACCTAGCTTTGATTCCTATTGCTTGCAGAGAACTCTGCAAGGTTAGGGATGGGATCTGCAATGGGATTCTTAGAATATCTGCACCTAAATCTTGTAGGATGCTTATTAAAACTGGGCAGACCTAAACACTACCTCAAACACATTACCTCCATCCAGTTGGTATGCAACTCAACTCAAGAATATGTCATTTAGATAAGTGTGAAGCCATTCTTACCCAACATAAGACTTGTGTGCTATGCTAGTTCTAAATTGGGGTGAGGGAAAACCAACACAGACAAGGGTTAGGGTTGTTCAAACTGTAAAGTTTCTCATTAGGTACCTAAGTAATAATGGTGCTCATCAATCAAGATACCATATACAGTGCCTAGCTTTAAAATGCCAAGAGAAATGCATAAGAACAAATGAGGGATAAATAGAGAACAAAAAGTATACACTAAGATGTCCTTACAGCCACAAAAAATATATGCAGAAAATAGATAAAAGTGCACAATGGTGCTCAAAATCATAATTATTTTTAGTTTAAAAATAGATAAGAAACACATAATTCATGAAAAGCAATTCTTTAGTTTTTCTAAACAAATATTTATTCCTTTAAAACAGCCTAGCATTATTTATTGTGAATAGTTTTGGCACTTATAAAGGTTTTAAGACATTATAGAAGAATAATTTTTAAAATAATAGATTTGCATTTCAAAATTCTATAATTTGCTTAAAACTCTTCCCATTTAGCAATACACAGCTCTAAAATGCTTACAAGTAGCTTGCTTTTTCCTTTGTGGTTACTAAGTTACCCTATCATCTTTGCCAAGTAATTTAATGTCCATATAAATTCCATTAGTAAAATAAGTACCATAATTTATGCTCCTTACTTATCTTGGAGAGGTGGGATAAAAAAAAAGATAAAGTGGTAGCTCTAGAATTAAATTAATATGCACAGTTGCAAAGCATTTGGCCTTTATTTTTCCTAGTGTGTCAAATTCTTCATCATCCGGAGATACATTTTTATGTATGCATTTAATAGGAGCGACTGATGCCTATAAAATGTGTTCATTTTTTAGAGAAAAATTCCTCTGTAAAAACAAGACTGTACACTACCCATTTATTTTAAAGTCAGAACTGACTTTACTATAACAACTGCAAGCAATGTTATATTTGCAAAGCATAATGCAATATGGCCTCAGCTATAGTTGAAAAAGTAAAAATGTATGCATTCTTTATACAGCATTATGTGAGCCATTGAACCCAAGTGGAAAAGCAATTTAAATCTTGCAGAGCAAATAGTAGTGTCTCAGTGTGTGTGGGGGGTGTACATACATGTAGACAGATGGTATGAGCTGAATATAAGCCACTACGTGAAAACTTACAGGACTGCAGAAGCAGACAGACAGGGCTATTTTTAAAATTTGGAAAAAAATCAGTAACTCATCCTTAACATATAAAACTTATTCCCCTTTTCTACATGACCCTTATATTCATGTATACTTAGTTGATTATTATTTAAACCAGAAGTTTGAAAGAAACAGGGTCAGCATGAGCAGAATCTCCTCTTCTGTTCACTTGCGACAGGAAGATACCTCTTTTGCTGCAGGTGTCTATGCACTTAGTTTTAGGAAGAAACTTCATTAGCTGTAGAATAACAATATTAAAACCACAGCAGCACCAACAAGCAGGAGGACAAGCCACGGACCAGTTGTCTTCTCTTCTGAGAGTAATGAGCTTGCCGCTGAGCCCAGCCACTTCTTACACAATCGGGTAAGGAAGGCAACATTGTTCAGAGTCTGGGAACATGGATTCTGCAAACGCTAGACTGCTTAGACTTCCAATGCTCACTCTTCTGTGACTCTGAGACATTTATTTATTTATATGCTCTAAGTTCCTTTTCTGTAAAATAAGAATTATATTAAATTATACTCCTTTTTCTATGTATTATTATGGAAGTTCTTTTGCCCTTGATATAAGCTAGCCAAATACAAAATCAATATGTTTTATCACCATTAAATTTTTTAAAAGGGAACTTGTAACTTGAACCAAACTACTACATTTTTTTGTTTGCAAAAAATGACATCAATTCATCCTTTAAGAAGTGTGAGATGTTTTGTTGGCAAACCACTGTGTTTTCTCTCTCCCAACACTATAGAATTGGATAGGGATAGCACACAAGCTCCAAAACACAGCTAATAGGGTCTGAGTTTAAAACTTATGAGATAATATAGGGATCTACCTGGACCCGGTTTATTTGCCCTTTGTGAATTCGCTGTGCATATTGCTGTTCCCCTAGGTAGATCCACGTTACCTGTTTGGCTCTTTGTTTTATTTATTTACTTATTTATTTATTATTTTTTGTGGTATTTAGAACTGAACTCAGGACTGTGTGCTTGCCAGGCAGGTGCTTATTCTATTGAGCTTTCTCCTATGTTGCCTGTTTGGAAAGGATTAGAACTTCAGCTCAAGATGGGAACAGAAGCCGGGTGTGGTGGCGCATGCCTGTAATCCCAGCACTAGGGAGGCTGAGGCAGGAGGATTGTTGTGAGTTCGAGACCAGCCTGAGCTACAAAATGAGCTTAAGGCCAGCCTGAACTGCACAGTGAGACCCTGTCTCAAAAAAGACAAAAAAAAAAAAAAAAAAAAAAAAGATGGGAACAGAATTCCTGAACCAGCTGCCTTGTGAAATACCCTACAAAAATACAGAAAGTCCTCATGGCACTCCATTTTATTAACACTCTGGTATATTTTGGGTTTTTCTATGGTTGATGTTGAGGGGAGAGTCAACTGACCCTTCCTTAAAGAACGTTTATTTCTGTTTCCTATATTCAGAATATATCAGATTAATGCAGTTTCAAAGTGAATATGGTGAGGCCAAGAGTCATTATTCCAGCCTCCAAAACAAGCACAGCTACAATAATCACTATCATTTTAGAACCATGTCCTGGGCCACTTAGTTCCCCAGTACCCACTGGCTGGGTCCTTTTGCAAGCCTTCTTCCACTGCTCACGTGTACAGCACCTCTCACGTTCTCTCAGTTACACACCGAATTCTTCCCTTCACTTCATGAGGAATCTGGACACTTCTAATGCACATGTTCTCATTCCAGGCACTTTTTCATTTTTTCAAATAAAGGAATACTTCTCTTTCAGAGTTTCCTGGCTTGGTACATTTACTTTGCTTCTAATTCCTCCATGTTATAAATAAGGTTGCATTGGAAATCCTTGTATATCTATCTTTTTCATTGTCAGTTCTCTTGAATTTATAAAAGTGAAAGCAACAGATCCAAGTGTAGGAACATTTTTCAACATTCTGCTTAATCATTTTCTGTAACACTTTACATTTTCAAAAGAAATGTTTGCCATCAGGATGTCATCTGAGGCATAAAATATTAACCTGTGCGATAACACATTTAGAAAATACAAAGAAATAAATGGCCAAAAGTTTTTAATATTAAAAATTTTATAAAACAAAAAAGGTACAGAACTCAGTAGTTTAGGGCATATCTGATATGTAGAAGACTCAACCCCAAACACTGAAACCAAACATACAAAAGAACACACCAAATTGGTATTGGCAACGAAATGGACCTGAAGATCAATGGAATAGATTAGAAGAGGCAGAGGCATCTACAATCACACTCAGCCATCTGATCTTTGACAAAGGGGCCAAACAAGCTCACTGGAAGAAAGATAGCCTCTTTAACAAATGGTGCTAGAAAATCTGGCTTTCTACACGCCAAAAACTAAAACTTGACCCAGCTCTATCACCATGCACTAAGTTAAAGTCAAAATGGATTAAATATCTAAACCCTAAAACAGAAACACTCAATCTCCTGGAAGAGAAAGTAGGAGGAACTCTTGAAGACATAGGGGTAGGTAAAGAGTTCATGAACAAACATATATTTGCACCGGAAACACGTGAAAGAATAAATAACTGGGATCAACTCTTCTTGAGGAGTTTCTGCACGTCAAAAGAAATTGTCAACAAAGTGAAAAGACAACCTTCAAATTTTGAAAAAATCCTAACTAATAAGAAATCAGAGGAAGGTCTGCTGTCTAGAATATATAAAGAACTAAGATATAACAGGGCCCTCAAATTTAAAGACCCAATTCAGTAATGGGCATCTGAGATGAATACACACTTCTCAGAGGACGAAATTAAAGAAGCGAATACATATATGAAAAAATGATCCACATTGCTAACCATCCAGGAAATGCAAATTAAAAACAACACTAAGATACCATCCACTCCAGAAAGAATGGCTATCATAAGGAAATCAACCAACAACAAATGTTGGAGAGGTTGTGGGGAAAAGGGAACATTTCTCCACTGCTGGTGGGAATGTAGACCAGTACAACCATTGTGGAGGTCAGTGTGGAGACTCCTCAAAAGAGTAAGACTAGAAATCCCATTCAAGCCCACTATCCCCCTACTGGGAATTTTCCCAAAGGAACTAAAAACATTGTATCATAGTTATATATGTGTACCTATGTTTATAGCAGCACAATGTGTGATAGCAAAATCTTGGAAACAACCAAGATGTCCATCACATAAGGAATGGTTGAAAAAGATGTGGTATTTCTATATAATGGAGTATTACTCAGCTATTAAGAATGATAAGCTTGAAGCATTTATACTGAAGTGGATGTCTCTTGAACATATACTCGTAAGTGAAAAAAAAAAAAGACACACATGTGCAGATATCATATAGTCTCCCTAGTGTAAGAAGATAAAAGAAGAAATACAAATAGAAATGTACAACAACAACTAAAGACAATTGAGTCAGATAGTTAGGGCAAACTGAAATGCATATGCTACAGGGTACTAATTAACTTTTCTTCTGGATGGTTAACAACCTAAGTTCACAGATCAAAACTGGAGAAATAGAAGAGCCGCAAGGTCAGCCAACATTTTTGCCCTAGCCTTTCAAGGTCAGTGAAGACTCAGGACATAGGAGAACCTGTACTGTAACATCATGAAACTCAGTTGTGCCCCAAATTTTCTGATCAAGGAGATTATGGAGCCATAGAGGAAAGAGATTGATGATCTATAGTGTGCCTGGGGAGAGTCACATGGAGAAAAACTTTCTCTCAGGCTCTCATAGAGAGCAAACTGGTCAAGCATTGACCATGACTCATCTGCATGGATGACACAGACAAAGGATCTACAAAATAAGGTACAGGATTACAAAATAAACCCTGAGGGGACTTCACTGACCTCATCAGAAAATATTCAATGAACATGAAACTGCAACTTGAAGCTGGGTCCAGGAGTGCGCACATGTAATTCCAACTCTTGGTAGGGCTGAGGAAAGAAGATTTCCTAGGCACTGCCTCAAAATAAAAGTAAGAAAAGAGCTGTATGTATAGTTCAGTCATAAAAGTCTCTGGGGCCTCATACCCAGTACTACAAAACCAATCCCAACTAAATCAAACAAACAAACAAACAAAAAAATACAGAGTAAAGAAAAAGTAAATTTCTCCTCCCATGTATTAAGTGCTGAAGAATGAAATTTGCTTCGCTTTTTCACCTGGAGATTGGTCCTGAACTCTTACATTCTCAACTAATTTTAAGTACATTCTAAGTTTTTCTCATTAATCTGCCTCTCAGAACTGGACAACATCAATCACTATGCATTGCGGTGTGCCTAAGATCCAAGCACGCGTTTACGCTGTGAATGCTCCTCCTCCCTTCCCTGTCTTCCACCCCCCGATTAGGGAGGCGTCAGTCAGTCATGGTCACATCAATCAGGCGAGTGGATGTGGGTGATTTAGATAAAAACTGGAAGGTAAGAAATACCAATTAAGAATACAGTCCATCAGTTATAAGCGTGAGTGTGTGTGTACACACGTGTGTGCAGGGTCTCACTATGCAGCTCAGATTCATAGTGCTCCTCCTGTTTCAGTCTCCCCAGCACTGGGATTACAGGCTCATGCTACCACACCTGGGCTCCGTCCCAGCCCAGCACGCCCTGGGGCAGGGCCAGCATGGCACGTGGTGCTCAGGATTCAACCTGGCCCCCGTGCTTGTCCAAACAGGTGCTTGTCCAAACAGGTGCTTAGTCCAGAGCCAGCCATCATTAGTTATAATCCTACAGCTGATCTCTTGTCAGGAAGCTTACAATTAGTGCCCAGACCTCTTTTACATTGATTTCTAAATGTGTATTTCATTTTTTTAGTTTTCTATTCATCAGTGCATTCATGGAACTTCAGGAGCAAATCTCAGATGGCAAAGAATGCTAAAGAGAGAACACTAGTGTGGGCGGAATTCCATCTTGTTCTCTAAAAACTCATAAACATTAAAAGCCAACTGGGAGAAATACTTGGAATTAGTGCAACACATGTAGTTTGCATATTAAGAATTTAACATTATAAAAGAAAAGCTATACGTATTTTAAGAATAGCTGATAGAGATAAATAAAATGTCAATTCACATAAACTATCCCCATCACTGAACTGAACTACAGCAAGTTCACAGTTTTAATTAGAAGTGGCAAGAAACTGAACTGAACAAGTTAATCTTATATTAGAGTAATAAATACATCAGTGAAAAATGTCTGATAAACTTATTTGTATGCAAACTGATTAACTGATTAATTACCTCTACCAGCAGATTGCTAATTTTTCAATTCATTCATGTTTAAACTTCCATCACTTCTACCAAAAGGCTTGGAAATACTATAATTATTTATAGAAAAACTACATACTTTTTATGGGGAAATGGAGGAATAAAAAATATTTGATGTGAAAATAAGAATACTATTATAATTTAAAAGCTACATTGATAGTTTTCCGAGTTTTTTGACATTCTAAATGCGCAAATCTAAATGTCAACAGCTAATCATGGGTAATCTGCTCTTACAAATATCAAATCCTGGCAGCAGTTACTACTTCTAGGGCTTCTAGAGGAAATTTTTCAAATAAGAAGCACAAGATCTAGCAAACTGTAATTTAGCTAATCTCCAAAGACAAATATTAAGGAATGCCAGTGATTTGTAAATTCTGAAACACTGCTAAAAACAAAATGCAATAAATTTAGGGAATAGAAAATTACAATAGAGTTAGAATTTGACACAATAAGAGATGGCAAATAGTTATCCAAAGAAACATTTTAAATTGTATATAAGTTAACCATAAGGTTACTGTCAATTCAACATTTATTTAAATGTTACAGCAATTAATAGAGTAAGCCACATATAACTTTTCAAAATATCATTTTCTGCTTTTACATTTTTAAAGACAATACTATTAGAATTGTATTTTTTCTTAGTCTGTGTGTGTGTGGGGGGGGTGTGCGCGCGAGTGCAGGGTCTCACTATACACCCTGGACTCATAGTGATCCTCCTGATTTCTGCCTACCTAGTGCTGGAGTCATAGGCATGCACCACCACACCAGACTCCATTGCTGACTCAGTGTGCCCAGGGGTGCAGGTGGCATGGCATCAGAATAGTATTTTTAAGGAAAAAAAATACATCAAAAAAATCTAGGTCATATTATATACTTACCCATTCTGTGCTCAATGTTAGAACTGCTCATTTGGACTTCTTTCTTTCAATGTAGAATCTGTTAGTCTTTCAATGCAGAAAAACTCACCAACTTTATTTAAATATTGAAGTCTCCAGAGGACTTATCCATCTTCTCATTATTTTTGCATATACATGATGATAAACCCTGATAAATATGAGACTCACTGTAATTCTTCACGTGTAACTTGAAGTTACTTGTTTGTGAAATTTCTAGTATCACACTTCATTTCATCTTTGCTCTATGGCTAGTAGTGTTCTAAAATTGGCTACATCTCTTTAATTTTGTAGCACAAACTGGGAATGGGGCAGATTTTATTTTCTTTCCAGTAATCCCCAAAGTCATATGCAATAGATCACTGTGATTCATAAGCTGAAAATTTATTCTCAGTGTTTCCATATATTCTTAGATCCTTGACAACTGTGCTTCTATTACTCTAAGCAATAGTTCAAATAATATTTTATTGCAGACATTCATGGTTTAATTATTCACTGGCAAATAAGCAGCTTCATATACTGCATCCTAAACTGTCAGAAGTCGGACGACAGTGACTCACTTTTGTATTTTCTGTGCCCAACCCAAGGAAGAAATGTAATGTCAATATATGGCATTTCAGTTATAACCTAGATAAATAAATGAATAAAGACATGAAATTGTACCAGTGTGAAAATTCTGGAAAGTATAAAATAGATTAAGAGATTGAGAATTGAAGTATTTATTTCTAAAAAGCAAAATAAAATTCTGAAAGGTAAATGCATATTAAAATAAAAATATATCTGAGAACTTGGAAAATAGAATCCTGTTTAAAAATTTATCCAGTTTTAAGGCTTGGTATCATTTTTAGAAAAATAATCATTTAATTTCAATAAATTTATTAAAATTTTAGATAATATTTAAAATGATAATGCTTGAAAAAATCCTTAAGTTTCCATATTTGTAGACACCAGGCATCTATCTAGAAGAACTTGAAAAAATGTATGCCTCCACAAATAGGTTTCTGCTCATAAATTAGCAAACACAACAAAGGTTTTTTTGTAAGTGAATAAATAAACTGAACTGTTATTTTAATAACCTATAAGAGTCATGTTTTCTCTAATCTATATTTTACAATATAACACTACATGACAATATATTTTTCTATTATATTGTAATTTATGTATTTTTTATTCTAACACAGTATAAAATAACATAATTGAAACATTAACTTTATAAAATTCACATATACTGACAGTATAACTTACAAATTTTCTTGGTCTT
>PVKA01050871.1:0-12497 GCA_004027165.1 Ctenomys sociabilis
ATATGCCATGCTTCTGCATAATTCTATGAGAAGCAAGATTTGCACTAACAGTGGTTGGAGAAGATATTATGTCGGCTTCTAGTACTATGGACAACCACTAGGAAAATAACAAGGTAGAAAGTATTAATTATAGAATCTGTGATATAATTCAGGTATAAAAAATAAGTAAATATCTATATTCTCATAATTTACTGATAAGAGACATCTGCTATAATAATGTCTGTAAGTATAATATCATGTATGCACCTTGTACAATACCAAAACATTATGAAAACAGTTTGCAATGTATTAATTTATTGAAAAAATTACAATTAATTATATGTAAAAATTAATAAAAAAATAAATTTTAAAAAATATTTAAAACAACTTCATTACAGCATTTAATTTACTGATTCAGTTAATAAGATTTTTTCTTATCTCCTTATATATTTTTTTAATTTTCTAACAGATACTTTATCAAGTAACAGTGATAAATATGATGAGCTTATCAAATGCCAAAATATCATTCTGTTCAAAATGAATAAAGATCCTCAAATTATGGCTTCCCTTAGCAATATTTTTGAGTCTTCAATCTTTGGCAACCCACGTTGTAAGGTTCCTTTCTCTGGCCCAAAAGAGAAATGGGATAAAGTAAAAAAATACTTTATTGGTCTGTGTGCGAGGGCTTCAGAAGAGATTGGAAGCCTCCTGGGATGGAAGAAAGCCAAAAGAGCATTTATGGGGCTGGGTTGCTTGTGGAGTTTGTGTAGGCAGTACAGTGCTGTAGCAGGTGCTGATTGGAGAATTCATGGCATGCCCAAGGAAGGAAGAGAAAAACTTATTCTGCAATTAAGGAAAGAAGAAGGAGAAAGTGGGCCATGTGCTGCTGTTCTTGGGCCCCTGCCATGATGGATCACTGCCATGATGACTATTCAGGTATTTTACATGGGCAAAAAACTGTCACATGGGATTACAGATCATGTTACTTATCAGTATACAGAAAATCTCCACTGAACTAGATCATCTAAAGGAATGAACAAAGGTAGCTTGTGTTTACAAGATTGGGATTTGGCAAATTTCAAAGTTGTATTTAACTTAAATATTGGAAGGCTCTTAAAGATTAATTCAGACGAAGTGGGGAAAGAATGACCTAAATGAATTCATCCTGAGACATATTGTATGATTCTAGATCACCTGCTTAATTTCTCTGAGTCCTCACATCCCTCTAAGAAGACATTATGTCCATTATAGAATTTCTATAAGCATAAATAAGATAATACATGTGTGACTCAATTTTGTAAAAGATATCCACATGTTTATGTTACCTTTTATAAGAAGATAAAAGTAGAAACAATATATAGGGAAGTTCATATCTTGTAAAACGTAGTAGGTTTTATACTTGTCCAATTAAATACAATTAAAATCCTTGCAAAATGTGTAAAAAACAAGCATGAAGAGGCTCTGAAAAGTATAGAAAAGAAAGTGGACATCCTAGCAATATTAGAGTCAAAATAAGACATAGTGGTGAGTTTCTTATGCCTTCTTTGTACCTTATATATTTCATATTTACAGCTGAAAAAATGACAACAACATAAATCAATAAATATATACAATAGTACCCCCAACAAAAGCTTGGTTGTTTTGGGCAAAGCACTGGGAAAGGAGCAACTGAGTAGAACAACAACTGCTAAATAACAACTAATCCACTCTACAGAAGCACCATTTTCAGGCACACCAAAAAAAGATCAAGTGAAGAACACAAATTATCTCCTTTGTATGGTGTATAGAGATATCCCAACACCACTTCTAGAATGGAATCAGAAAAGGCCAAGTAGGGAAGCAAGACTTTCATCATGACCCAGCAGTGAGGCCACTTGCATTGCTTTGGTAGTGGGTATCTGGGAGGTGGGACCCCCCTCCCCAGTACCACATACACACAACCTTAGCAGGAATGAAACGATACCCTCTTTCTCAGCTAAAGCATCATCTGAGAAAACTAACATCAAGACATAATGCGAAATTGTCTAGATTTCAACAGCTATATATAAAGTTTTGTCAAATAAATATAAGATATAAAGATCCAATACATAAAAATTAATGTATTTAGTACAGGGTCTATAGGGTTTCACTATGTAGATCAGACTCATAGTGATCCTCCTGTTTTCAGTCTCCCAAGCGCTGGGATTACAGGCATGAGCCACCATACCCAGTCTCAATCGCTGTCCCAGCAGGCCCTGGGATGTGGGGCCAGCACCAGTACAAATTTCAGAATTGAAAAATATAACAAATGAAATTTTTGAAAGGTCAATTGATGAGCCAAATACCAGAGTAACTGAGAAATGTGAAATACTTAGCACACTGTCAACAGAAAATAAAAGTAATAAAGTTCTAACATCCATATCATTGGAGCCCCCAAAAAAAAGGAGAAACAGTGTAGATGAAAAAGTACTCAAAGAACTTTTTTGCAGAAATCTCCCAAAGTTGGCAAGACATGCTAATGTATAGATTTAAGCTGAGCAAACTCCAAACAGGAGATATCTATAAAACAGACACATCATGATTAAAGTTCAAAAATTAAAAACCAGGAAAATAATCTTAAAACACCAGCAAAAACTAAAACATATATACGCAAAAGAAAAATAGTTCAGACATCAATGGATTTCTCATTGCAAACTATAAAAGCGAGAAGAAAACAAAATATCTTTCAAGTGCTAAAGAAAGGTTAGCTGTCAAGCTTCTCATTAGGTTTCACATTTTATACTAAATATTGATCAGAATGAATTTCAGACAAATGTAAAATATAAAGCTACAAAAATTATTAAAAGTACAAATATTCAAGATTTGGAGCTAGGCCAAGATTTTTTGATTTCTTACCAAAAGGTTAGCCTATAAAGAAAAAAAACTGATATAGTTATGAAAAGTAAAACATTGGTCTTAACCATGCAGCAGAAAAATATAAAAATGAAGTATAAAAAATAAAGCCATATTAATGGGCTGAGCTGTAAAAGGGTCAAGTCAACAACTTCTGACATTGCCAGTCCTATGGATAACCCACTACTTATGGACTACTGGACTCTATTGGAATATTTTGCTGAATTCATGCACCTACAATATTTAAATGACAATGGAATACCCATCTCTGACAAAACTAAACAAAAAAAGGGGATACAAATGAAGGACCGTTTGTATCTGTATATTCAAAATAGGATAGAAACACAGCTACTTTCTCTTAATTCAGTGAATAGAAAGATTTATACTGATAGTGTTTGTGGACAGGACATCATGTTTCCATCTTGTACTATGAATAACCACTACAAAGACAACAATATGCAATTTATTAATTATTTAAACTGCCCTACTAATAGGTTTGGAAACTTTCTCATTGCTGTTTCTCAGTAAAATTATTGGGGCTGAGAAGATGGCTCAGTGGAATAAGCACTTCCCTGGCAAGCACAAGGGCCTGAGTTCAATCCCTGGTTCTGAAAAAATAAATTAATTAATTAATAAAACTCAACTTGGAGATTTTAAAAAATTTGCTCTACAAAAAGTCTTTTTAAAGGATGAAGAGTTCTATAGTTTCTAATGTAGAGATCTTTTACATTTTTTGTTAGGTGATTCCTAAGTACTTTTTTATGCTATTTTGAAAGTTGTGGTTTCCCTAACTCCTCTTTCAGTGAGTTTGTTATTTGTGTACAGGAATACAATTCATTTTTAAGTGTTAATTTCTTTGTCCAGCTGAATCTGCACATTAAATCTAGAATTCTTGGTGCAATTTTCAGAGTCATCTATATAGCTGCATGCGTAGATGACATCTGCAAATAAAGATAACTTCTTCTTGCCTAACTTTATGCCTTTTATTTCTTTCTCTTGTTTCATTTTTCTACTAATGCTTCCAAAACTATTGAATAGTAGGCTGACAGTGCACATCCTTGTCTTGTTCCTGATTTTAGACAGAATGCTTTCAGGCTTTGATCATTTTGTGTGATTTTGGATGATAGTTTGTCATAGACAGCTTTTATCAGATTGAGATATAGACCACCTATTCCAAATTTCTGTAAGGCTTTTGAATATCCAGATATTGCACTTCGTCAAGTGCTTTTTCTGCATCTACTGAAATGATCAGATGGTTTTTATCCTTGGTTTTCTTAATATGGTATCTTACATTTATTGATTGCATCCCTGGGATGAATCCTTGGTCATGGTGTGTAATCTTGATGATTTGCTGCATTCTCTTTGCCAGTATTCTGCTGAGGATCTTTATATCTATGTTCATTAGGGAGATTTTTTGGATGAGTCCTTCTCTGGTTTTGGTATCAGGGTAGTATTTGCTTCCAGGAATGACATTTGAAGTATTGTCTCCCTACCAATTTCATTAGTTTTTGACAAGTAGTGGCATTAAATCTCTTAAATTCCTGGAAAACTCAGCAATGAAACCATCAGGACCTGGACTTCTCTTTGTTAGAAAGGTTTTAATTACATTTTCAAGTTCACTGACTGATATTGGATTATTTAGAATTTTTATCATGTACAGGTAGAAATTCCCTATAGTGAAGGTGATCATTATGCATATTTAAATTGTTCCAATAAGCTTTACTTTAAAAATGATAAAGAAACAAGTAAGATTGAAAGAAGATATTTCAAACCATATATCTAGCAAGAGCCTGATTTATAAAATACATAAAGAATTCCCAAAACTAAGCAATAAGAAAAATCTAATTGGATAATGTGGTAAAGATACTCCAATTAAAAGTGTATAAAAGTAGCAAGCAAGCATATGAGATGTTAGACATCATTAACCATCAGAGAAATGCAAATCAAAACCAGAATCACTCAAAGACATAGTACATTTATGCCCTGAAATAGTACTCCACAATAAAAATGAATGAATTACTACTGTATTGAAAAGACCTGGAAGGTTCTCTAGAGAATTATGTTGAACTGAAAGGAAGCCAATTCTAAAAAATTATATAATAGGTGATTTTATGGATATGATTCTGAGTTAAGGAAATAATAGTAATGGTGAACAAAGCAGTGGCCACCAAAAATTAAGCAGAAGATGAGGGCATGAAGTATGTGGAGTGGTTATAAATGACTAAGTTGGGAGTTTTTACATACTGTGGGGTTTCTGGAGTAAGTAAAAATATATTTAGTTTTATTTTCAGTAAATTAATTCGGCTTTTATGATTTATGCCTTTGGAGTCTTCTTTAGAAAAAATACCAAGATTATGTAGAAAATGTCTCTTATTTCCTTCTCTGATTTTATGATTTTGTTTTTCACTCTTAATCAACTTCTATAAATTGGGAGGGTGGGGGATAAGAAATATTGTGCAAGGCCAGATAAATAGCTTAGTGGAATAAGTACTTGCCTTACAAGCACACTGTACTGAGTTAATCCCTGGTACCACCAAGAAAAAAAAAAAAGAAAGAAAGAGACAAGGTTGGGGGAGGAAAGGAGGAAGGGAGAGAGGGAAAGAGGGAAGGAGGGGAAACAGAAGGAAGGAAGGAAGGAAGGAAGGAAGGAAGGAAGGAAGGAAGGAAGGAAGGAAGGAAGGAAAGAAAGAAAGAAAGAAAAGAAATAAATTGGGCCAGCCAAATAGGTCAGCAGATTAAAGTGCCTACTTAGGCAGACAGAGGCTGGGATTTGACCCCCGGCATGCTGTGGTGGCCCCACTCTCAGGGCATGCTGACATAGCAATTGAGACGGGGTGTGCACCTGTAATCCCAGCACTTCAGAGGCTGAACACAGGCGGATCAGTACAAGTCCAACCTACATAGTGAGATCCTGTGGACCTTGTAGATGTTGTACTAAATACAGAGGAAAAAAAATAAAGAAATGTTGTGCAAGATAGGACTAATAGGATTTGATTTTTTAATGTAAATGCAACTCTTCTGAAACAACTGAATAAGTATCCTTTATCACTAATTTCAAAAAATTAAATCTATTTGTACTGCCTATTTCTGTCCTGTTATATCTGTCCCTTACTATGTTTAATATCCCTGAGCCTCAGACTCACCTGTGTAAATACTTAAGGTCAGAGAACTGTTCCTACTAGAAGTTGCCAGTCCTTTATCTTCACTGCATGTACACTGATTAGCTTTGCCAAGTACAAATTTCTGTCCTCAGTTTATTTCTTTGTAAAACAGAGCTAAAGTGTAATTCTACATATAAGGAAGAGAATATCAAGGTCTTCATCATTGAAAACATGACTTCTGCACAATTTTGTAATAAGTTTTGCTCACTTATCTTAGTCCTTTTAAGTCCTAGAATCCTGTTACTAGAATTTTTTAAAAGTTTTTAAGATTTTTTTTTGTACCAGGGAGCAAACTCAAGACCTTGTGTTTGCCAGGCAGGCACTTGAGCCACTCAGCTATATCCCTGGCTCCTTAAAACATTTTTGAGATAGTTCTAGATTACAAAAGAGATATAAAAGTGGTACAGATTTTCCACATATTTTTCATGTAGCTTCATTTTATATTACATTACAGTCATAAAAACTATGAAATCCAGTAATGCTAATAACTAAATTATAGATTTTAGTAAGATTATATCATTTTTTCCACTTAAGTCCATTTCTCATCTTATGATCCTGTCCAGAATTCTATATTGCATTTAGTAGTCATGTCTCCTTAATGCTTAATCTATGACAATTATTAAATTATTCCTTGTCTTTTATGACCTTGACATTTATTTCTAGAACAGCCTTTCTCCACATAAAGTTTTCTCTTCTAAACTAAAGTTTTCCATTTTTTTAGCTTTCTTTCATTATAATTGATATACATACATATATATACATATATTACATTGCACAAGGTGACATTTGATATAATTATGTACATTATGAGATATTACCACCATTAAATTAACATATTCATTATCTTGCATAGCTACCATTTGTATATGATCTTTTCTTTGATCAAATTTTAAGAATGCAATGTATCACTATTTATTGTCACTGCACTGTATACACTATTAGCTCTCCAGAACTTATTCATTCTACTTAGTGTGGCTGGTGGACAAAACTCAAAGCCTTACCTGATACTGATTTTTCTTACTGGAGAAGACAGACTTCAATAATCCAAATTTTCATTATATATACATTCTGGCTCCACAATGAAAGTCAGGCTATATATTCAACTTATTTCCTAAAATTAAAAAAAAAGAAATAAAAAGCAACACAATGATGTAACCCTCTGCTTCCTCTCCCCACACACACACAACTGGAAAAGGTTATCTTAGGACCATGAAAGTCAGAGAGAAACACTCACACTTCCCTAATTTCACATGTCATGCATAGTTGCTGTTAACACATGTGCTTCCAATCACCCTGTCTTAAAAACTGCAAATGTGGGTGCTAAGAGCATTGAACCTGCCAAACATATTTGACATCACAATGCCCTTGGAGGAGCAATCAGCTGAACCCAGATATATATGTACAACTTGGCAGTTCTATCTTATTAAACTCGCAACATTTCCACCCAATTTAAACTCCCTGTGATAGCACATGTCATGATGGATCTGGGTAGCAGTTTCCTTTCCAGTTGGCTCTAATCATACTGCAACAAGCCAGACCACAATCATGCCAAGTCCATCATTGCTTCTCCTTTCCACTTGGGTCTCTTGTTTTTTTAAGCAGTGGGCTTGAGGCTAGGACCCATCAAGAGAGACATGGCAATGGCTGTGAAAATTCACTTTTAAAGTAGTACAACTCTTGTTACTTTAAGCATTACCCAAAAATTTCCAGCTAAGGGTTGTATCTCTATAATAGCAAGTGCAAGCTACTGGCCTCTGGGCCAAACATGGTTCACAGATGTATTTTATTTGGCTAGTATAATGTTTTAAAAGCATCTGAATTTGTGGCCAATATTTACATATTAAGAGATTCTACATAAAAATCTGGATTTCTGGCTTATCATGAAAAAATTTGATGTGGTCACATTGGGCCTACTTTTCCACATGGCAACAATTGGCTGAGGTGGGAGAGCAGATGGCTTTTTGAGATGGGGATTATACCATCTGGCTAGCATTGCTCTGTAGCTCATGTCTCCCATTATGTAACTCGCTGCATTTCTGTGGGTGTTTGCATTTTCAGCACTGGTTCATAGTCAAGAGAATTTTACTCATCTAAGTTTCTAGTTTGACCAATGTAAGACAATCTGTGGGGAGAAGTTATGATAATCTGTGTCAACTGAGTTTCTTCAAAAGTTGACCTTTTTGAAGATAAAGATTTGTTTGGGCAATGAACCCAGAAAACATGGGCAGGAAAATGGGAAGGTGGCTCAGAAGAACAAAGTTGGCCAATAAGGAATCCCTTATTAAACCAATAGCTTCTGTGATCAACAGAAGATTAATCTTCCCAGGAGATTCTGGGGTGAGCTATAAATTATGACCTTCAGTTATGCTAACAAAGGGACATGGGAGCCAGGAAATATATTTTCCTACTGCTACCAGTTATTTATTGATGGTGCCCCAAAGAAGCAAATTTTAGCACTTCTAGTCTTCCATGCCTCATGAGCAGATCAAAGAAACCCTATCAGGTTGATACGTAGATGGCAAAAATTAGAGATTAGCAGAAGAGATATAAGCAGAGTAGCAGCAGCACTAACTATGCCTTGATTCAGAGGGCTATCTCCAATTGCAGGTACAACAATGATTTTATCTTTCAGAAGAGAAAAGTGGCACTTGTTATTTACTGGCTAGAACCACAAAGTTTCTCTCCTTTCTGGGAATTATTCATTCTTTGAACCAAATCTAAATGTTTTCCAAACTGGTCTTCATAGGCTATTCATTCCCAGCCCCTGAGAAACACCACATTCAACCAAACTGCCCCAAACAAGAGCATAGTGAAGCTACAAAGAGAAAACTTTGATCTTAACAATGGGCTCTGGTTCCCTTACTCTTGGCTTATAATTCTCTATTCTGAAGTAAGAATATTCAGCAGGTTCTATATGAGCACATAATCAGAATCCAAATATGAGTGGGCCACATTGATTTTTTTACATATTTAGAACAGGATCAACAGAGTCTACAGGGTCTCACTATGCAGATGGAACTTATGATTCTCCTGTTTTCAGCCTCCCAAGCCCTGAGATTATAAGCACATGCCACCATGCCCAGCCTCAATTTCCATCTCAGCACACCCTGGGGGTGAGGCCGGCATGGCACACCAGCTCTGCCTAAGCAGGAGCTTTAGTCTGCTGAGCTACCTTGCTGACCCCACATTGATTTTTTTTCACTATTAAGAATGGTAATATAAAAGTGCATGTGTTTCATAAGTGAGCCTAAGATCTAAATGTTAAAATATAAATAATCTGCTAGAAGCCAAAATTGATAAAGGTCTTGAAGACTTCAGTGTAGGCAAGACATTTCTAACCAGAACTCTAGTATCACAAGAAATAATATCAAGAATCAACAAATGGGGTCATACCTGTCTTAGTCATTTTTCTCCTGTTTCTAAGACAAAATATCTGACACCCAAGTTAAAGGGAGGAAGGTTTATTTAGCTCATAGTTTATAGAGGTTTCAGTCCATAATCAGCTGAATCTAGAGCTGGCCAGACAGTTCAGCAGACTAAAGCACCTGCTTAGGCAGACCACAGTGGCTGGGGTTTGATTCCTGGTGTGCCATGCCATCCCACCCCTGGGGCACACTGAGATACTGGCTGAGACTGGGGGTGATGATGCAGGCCTGTAATCCCAGAACTTGGGAGGCTGAAAACAGGAGAATCACTACAAGTCTGATCTACATAATGAGACCTTGTAGACACTACTAAATATATTTAAAAACTAAACAAAACATAAGCAGCTCACTATAAGGTAGAGTGACACATGGTGGAGGGCTAAGAGTTCATGCTGGTGACATGAAAAAGCAACAGCAACAAAGCAAGAAAGACAAGCCACTGTCTCTTCCTTATATTGTATCCAGTTTATCAAGATTAGGGCAAAACTAGTGGACTGATACAGCAGTTGCCCTCCCTTAGTCCCAGCACCCTTAACCCCAGCATTGCACTACAAATCACTCACATACTCTAGATTCAGCCATCTCCAAGAAAACCCATGGCAGCATGAGGCTTTGGAGGGACATCTAGACACAAACTAGAGCAATATCAAATCAAAAAGCTTCTGTGCAGCAAAGGAAAAAAAAAATCAACACAGTGAAGAGACAACCTACAGAATGGGGGAAATGTGTGACAACTATTGAAGAGAAGACAATTGCCCAGAATGTATCCTAAAATCTCAAAACTTAGACCCTCCACAGAAAAGAAAGAGACCTAATCACAACTGGGCAACTGAAATGAACAGACATTTCTCAGAAGTTCAAATACTCAATAAATACATTTTAAAAGTTCCAGGGTTAGTAGGCATTAGAGAAATGCAAATTAAAACAGTACTGGGATTCTGTTTTACTCCAGAAAGAATGATTATCATCAAGAAAACACTAGTACTCTAGAGATAGCTCAGCTGTCTAAGTACCTGCCTAAGCAAGCACAAGGACATGGGTTTGATTCCCAATAATACATGCCATGCTGATCTCTCTCAGTATGGTAAGGTACTATTTTTTTCCACCATATTTGGTATGGGGTCTCAGACTAGTAGTGATCCTCCTATTTTCAGCCTCTCCAGTGCTGTAATTACAGGTGTGTGCCACCATACCCAGATTTGGTTGATGTCTCAGTGCACCTGGGGGTGATACTAGTGTAGCATGTGGTGCCAGGGATTGAATCCTGGTCCCTGTGCTTGACTAAGCAGTTGCTTAGTCTGCTGAGCTATCTTGCCAGCCCTTGAAAATCAGTATGAAGATTCTTCACAAAGGTAAAACTAGAAATGCCATTTGACCCAGCTATTCCCATTGCAGGGGTCTTCTAAAAGAATCATGTCACAGTAATCCATGCATACCCATATTTATGGCAGCAGAACATACACTTTTGGAGGAGGGAATGTGCACTGTCATCCGAAAGCTGGGTCTTGAAGAGACACTGCAGCCAAAGGAAAAAGGGGAGAAATCAGGAACAAAGTAGGTAGAGGAAACAGGATTTTTACTTTGGAACTAGACAGATTTGGGTTCAAATCTATTAAAAAATGATGTATGTTTAAGAGTCACATTTTTGTCACTTATACAGTGGAAATAATTTTTCTCCCATACATGATTATTGAGAACATTAGGTGTTATGGCTTATATCTCAAATGTCCATACCCCTTAGGCCTCATGAATTTAAAGGAAAGACCTTTGGAAGGTGACTGGATCACAGGGTTATAGTCTTCACCACTGGATTATTTCATTGGTGCTATTAGAAGTTAGGGCTGAAGTGGAGGAGGACATTCACTGCACACAAGACCTAGAAGGGTGTGTACCCATTCCCAAGCACCTCCTTTCTCTCTCTCCTTCCAGGAGCTGCTATTGTCCACTCTGCCCCTCTGCCATGGTTAGGGGAAAAATTCAAGAGGAAGAGGTAACAGTCATAAATATGTATGCACCAAACATGGGAGCATGCAACTGTATAAGACAAATCTTAATGGACATGAGAAAATCTCATATCCAATACCCCAGTCTTAACAGGAGACCTTGCCACCCTCTTATCCAAAAAAGATAGGTCAAACAGACAAAAAATTAGCAAAGAAGTTGGACACATACAGAGTGTTCCATCCAACCACAGCTGAATATACATTTTTTCAGCTGCACATGAGACAATTTCTAAAACAGACCATATATTAGTCCATATGTCATGCTTAAGTATATACAAGAAATAAGAAATTGTCCCATACATATTATCTGACCACAGTGCAATGAAACTGGAAATAAATGACAAAAGAAACCAGAAAAACCCCATAACTACATGGAAATTACTACATGGAAATTAACCCCTCCTCAGCAACCAATGGTTTACAGATAAACATAAAGAAGAAATTAAAAACAAACATTTACAATTGAATGAAAATTCAAGCACAAATTATTGGAATTTGTGTGATGCAAAGAAAGCAGTTCTTACAGGGACATTTATAGCTATTCCCTATGCATGAACTAACGCATTAGGAAACCAGAATGGGAAGAAATACATATCCTAATGCTGTACCTCAAACATCCAGAAAAAGCAGAGCAAACCAAGCAAAAACCACAAAGAGCCGACTCCGCCATCTTGCTCCATCCCGCCCGCGCCCGCCCAGCCCCTGAGACCGGCCAAAGACAGTGGCTGACTCCAGCGGCCTCCTGGATCCCACACCAAGCTCTCCCAGCGAGAGCGAATTTACAGGACTCACCAGGCTTCCCAGATCAGTGAGAGTGTGGTGAGTCTGAGGGAGAGCCTTTGGATTCTTCCCACATGCACTTCGCGGATCCCTGTCCCCAACCCCTCCAAGCCAGTGACTGGTCTGAAACCTCAGGACCCACTCACCAACACCTCCCCGGATCCCCTGACCTAAAGCCCACTGATTGAGTGGGAATTTCCCTGATTCTCTGGGCATCAAAGGTCAGTGAGTGTAGAACCTCAGGCCCGTCGTGCCTGAGATACATTTCCCAGGGATTA
>PVKA01050872.1:0-12497 GCA_004027165.1 Ctenomys sociabilis
CTTTGGTGGTGACTTTGGATGCAGCTGGCTCCTTGGTGGTGACTTTGGATGCAGCTGGCTCCTTGGTGGTGACTTTGGATGCAGCTGGCTCCTTGGTGGTGACTTTGGATGCAGCTGGCTCCTTGGTGGTGACTTTGGATACAGCTGGTTGTTTGATGGCATTTTGTCTGCTGGCTGCAGAAACATCAAGAACCTTTTCATTTTGACTTTTATCTTTAACTGTCTTTGCTTCCACTTTCATTTTATGGTATTTAGCATCAACTGATTGGGAAAGCAAAATATATTAACTTAGAGGAGATGAATAAAGGTTGCTGAGAAATTTATGCATCATTATCTTTGAAGAACAAAATAAGATGCATGACATTAGCAGTGAGGCAGAATAGGATCTTTGCTGTTCCAGAGCCTACAAGAATCCAGCCAGCAGCTCACCAGAAACAAGAGCACTGTAGTGAGTATCTCAGTGTGAGGACACAGCACTGCTAGGCCCATAGAACTAAAGAGCTCCAGTAATGTGAGGTAAGAGAGATGGTTTCACTTTACCATGATGCCCCTCTTCAGAGCCAGCAAAGTACCACACAGAGCTTCCCAGGATCTCCCAGTTTTTAGTGAATAAAAAGAGAGCTGGAGTATCCCAGCACTCTGAAACACTTTGCAAGTGGCTCCCTGATGACTCCCCTTTGAGGAACACCAGGAGAATGGGCAAGGTTACACCAGCTGGGGTCAGTGAGAAAGAAAAGGGTAGATCTTGGTGGCTTTACCTTCTAGCCAATGGAAGCTTTGAACCTGAAAAACTACTCAACAGCACTGTTTTATAGGAAATATAATCAATAAGTCAGCTGCACTTCCCACTCAGCTGGCTGGATTCTTGCAGGCTCTGGAACAGCAAAGATCCTATTTTCAGTATCACTGAAAGCTTCCTCAGACTGACAGATAAGCAAGCACACATCATTCACACGTGTGGAGAAGAGCATCCGGGACCTGCTTAATGCCACCCCCTAATTCAGAAACCTGCATAAGGCTTTCTGAGGCTCCAAAAAAAGCCCACTTCCACAAACATCACTGAAAGGGCACATCTAACCTCAATGAACCTGCGTAGTGGATCAACTGACCTCACAGAGCCATGGTGCTCCACACAGACCTCTCCAGGTTCAGAGTGAAATCTGTATCCATGAATATCTCACTGGAAAAAACCTGCTCTCCTAACCATAGTGGCTCAAAAGTGATGTAACCCTGCTTTGGATCAGAGGAGCCAAGTCTGTGACTGCGCGTATCTGTAGGATACCTTTGGCCCTGGCACTTCTGAAAGCCCCATAGGCAACGCCAACCATCTTTTCCAGAAATCAGCCTGTAATACAGCTCAATTAGATTCCAAGCAGAAGTGCCATCCATCTGGAGAAAATATCCTGCAACCTTGATCAATTCAGCAGGGTAACAGAGCCCAGCCAGCAGCCCAACCTAACTGGTGGGTGAGTCCAGCCAGGTACCTCAGCATAGTGGGTAGAACCTTTATTTGACCTCAGAACATAGGCAGAAGCCCAAACCAATTAAGAACCTGATAGAAGTGGAAGGAGTCAGCCTACACTTGTGGTGGTAAACCTACAGCCCACACACCACAGCAGGCTGTTTGTGTCACTGAAAGATCAAAAATGTTTGCCTTCACTGTCCTAGACTTTATATGAGGCTTAAAATAGAAAATACATATACATCAGACACTTGAATGAATACATACATATTTATGTACATATAAAATATGACATATTTATTGATCTCATGTTTATTTATTTATTTATAAAATGATCTGAAGCGAGAGCCTGCAGTATGGTAACAGTAAGAGATTGCAATGCCCCATTTTCAATGATGAAGAGAACATCTAGCAAGAAAAATCAATACAGCGGCATTGAACTAAAACTACATATTGGAGAAAATGGGCCTAACAAATATACACAAAGCATTACATTGAACAGCAACAAAATAGACACTTACCTACAGAAAATTCACAGGGTTAGAAAATACGTTAGGGAGAATTTTTGGGACTCTTCCAGCACCTGAACAATGTGAGCCTGGTTCAGTGAGAGTATGGGAGAACCTTTGGCATCTCCCCATCCGCGCTGTGCCATCCTGAGCCTCTGTCCCCAAGACCTCTTAGCGAGCGATAGGCCTGAGACACCCCAGACCAGCCTGATCTGAAACTCCCTGGAGCCCCTGCCCCCAAGCCCAAGGAACGAGTGAGAATTTTGTGACTCATCCGGCCCCTGATCCACGGGAGCCCAGACTGGTGAGTGTGCGGGAGAACTTTCAGCTTCTCTGGCTGCGCGCCAGCTGGAGCCCCGGCCCCAAAGACCTGCGAGCCTAATAAACCTGATCTACCCCAGACCGGCCTTCCCTGCAACTTCCCAGAGATCTGCCCCCAAGCCTTCCAATGAGAAGTTTTGTGACTCTTCCAGCTCCTGATCCAGCCTAGCACGGCCTAGTACAGGAAAGCTTTAGTGTCACACAGTGCTCCATGGGCCAGAGGCACAAAGAGGGGAACCACAGGCTCACAGCTGTGCCAGAAGGGCTGCAGCAAAAAGTAGCTGAACACAATAGCTAGGTCCACACCAAGCAAAACTGGATAATCTCAAACTTAATTGACCGGCACCAGAATCTCATTACATGCTAAGGTTGTAACTGCACCAAAACTCCACACCAAATATCAGAGGTCAGTGTTATACAAAATGACAAAGACAAGGGGAAAAAAATGCAATTTCAGGCCTCCAGCCCACCAATGAGAAATGCAGAGGACACAAGCTCTGCTGAAATGAATGAATTAACAGAGTCAGAAGCAAAGGAACAAGAGCAGAAACATATAAAGGAACTGAGACCAGAATTAATGCCTGAAATACAAAAGAAATTTTTTTAATACATAGCATCTGAAATAAAGAATCAAATCCAGAACCGTATGGGGGAAACCCAATGCCCACCCAGAACAAGTGCAGAGAACACTATGTTAGCTAAAACATATGAATTAACAGAGCGGCAAGCAAAGAAAAAACAGCAGAAAGGTAAAGAGGAACTCAAAGCAGAAATAATTTCTGAAATAAAGAACTCTTTGAAATCATAGCATCAGAAATAGAGAAACAATTCTGGAAATTTATTGAGGAAACCCAATTTGAAAAAAACTCTGCAGTAAAAGAATACCTCTAAAGAAGACATGGATAAAAAAATTGAGGAGATTAGAAATATAACGGACTCCATGAATGAGCAATACAGGAAAGAAATAGAACACAAGAAGCACAGTCAAAGAGATATAGAAGAACATAAAATATCAATCATGAGTCAACAAAACCATTTAAAAGTAAAAGTGAAGACAGCTTCAGATCTTGAAGACACTGGTGCAGCTAATGAAGAGGTGAGAAAGGATCTCTTAAAAACAATGAGGATTCAGGAAAAAATAATCCATCAACTGCAAGATGATGGCAAGATGAACAATGAGATTAATTGGCATCAATGAGAACAAAGGAGACAATACAAATGATATGAAAAGAACATTGATAGACATAATAGCAGAAAACTTCCCAAATATGAGGACACAATCTAACATTCAGGTAACCAAAGCATACAGAATACCAAATAACTTTAAGCAAACTAAAAACAAATCGAGACATATAATCGTCAAGATCCCAGAAATCCAACACAAGAATAACATACTGAACGCTGCTAGACAAAGGAAGAAGATCATATTCAAAGGAAAACCCATCAGAATTACAGCTGACTTCTATACACAAAACATGGAGAAGTGTACTTCAAGGCCTGTATGCAAACAAATTCCAGCCCAGACTACTACACCCTGAAAGACACTTTTTCAAGTTTGATGGAGAACTGAAATACTTTCACGACAAAGAACAACTAAAGAATTTCATTATGACAAAGCCATCCCTTCACAGGCTGCTGAAAGATGTTCTAGAGAGAGACCACAGTGACCAGAACTCCACAAATGAGAACGGAGGGAACCCACTAACCAGGGTAAACAATTAAACATGGGATAAAAAGGAGTAAACAACAGCAGGTAAATATCATGACAATCATAAGTCAACACATTTCAATTATAACCAGCAATGTAAATAGACTGAATTCGCCAATAAAGAAAAATAGACTGGCACAGTGGATTAGGAAACAAAATCCAACAATATGCTGTATACAAGAAACACAATTAACTCAAAAAGACATTCATAGGCTCAAAGTCAAAGGATGGAAAACAATACTACATGCCCCAGCACCTCAGAAAAAAGCAGGAGAAGCAATTCTCTTCTCAGACAGTCTCAACTTCAAACCAAGAATGATCAAACGACACAAAGAAGGCAACAATATATTGGTCAGGGGAAAAATTCAAGAGCAAGAAGTAACACTCATAAATATCTATGCACCAAATAAGTGCTTTCCTGGCAAGCGCAAGGGCCAGAGTTCAATCCCCAGTTCCACGAAAAAAAAAAAAAAAAAGAGAGAGAGAGAAGAAATGCTGACATCACAGTGGATAAATATCTATGCACCAAACACAGGAGAACCCAACTATGTAAGACAAATCTTAATGGACATGAAAAACTTAATGTCTAAGAACACAATCGTAACAGGAGACCTTAATACATCCTTATCTCAAAAAGATAGGTCAACCAGACAAAAAATTAGCAAGGAAGTAGCAGAACTGAACCAGAGCTTGGAACAAATGGACCTGGTGGACACATACAGAGTGTTCCACCCAACCACAGCTGAATACACATTTTCTTCAGCTGCACATGGGTCATTTTCAAAAATAGACCACATACTAGTCCAGGGGTCATGCCTAAATATATGCAAGAAAATAGAAATTATCCGATGCATACTATCTGACCACAATGCAATGAAACTGGAAATAAATGATGAAAGAAACCAGAAAAACCCACTAAATTTATGGAAACTAAATAACACCCTACTCAGCAATCAATGGGTCACAGAAGAAATTCAACAAGAAATTCAACAATATCTACAATTCAATGAAAATTAAAGTACAACCTACCGGAATTTATGGGATGCGATGAAAGCAGTTCTTAAAGGGAAAATCATATCTATGAACTCACACATTAGGAAAACAGAATGGGAACAAATTAGAACCCTAATGTTGCACCTCCAACAACTAGAAAAGGAAGAGCAAACGGAACCCAGAGCGCAAAGACGTGAAGAAATCATAAAGATTGGAGGAGAAATTAATTCAATTCAGATGAAGAAAACAGTTCAAAGAATCCACAAATCAAAAAGTTGGTTCCTTGAAAAACTAAATAAACTTGATAAGCCTCTAGCCAACTTCATCAAAAAAGAGGCAAAAGAAAATTCAAGTACGTGCAATAAGGGTGAAATCACCACAGACCCAGTGGAAATTCAGAAGATTATCAATAGTTACTTAGAGGATCTTTATGCTCCCAGAATAGAAGACACAGAAGAAATGGACGGATTCCTCAAAAAGTAGAAATTACCAAAACTGAACCAAGAAGATAGAATGACTCTCAATAGCCCAATAACAGCCAACGAAATACAAAACGTAATAAAAGGCCTACCGACAAAGAAAAGTCCAGGTCCTGATGGATTCACAGCTGAATTCTACAAGAAATTTATAGAAGATATAATCCTCACACTCCACAAACTCTTCAATAAAGTTGAAAAAGAAACAGTCCTACCAAAATCATTTCTGGAGGCAAGTATAATACTAATTCCAAAACCAGGGAAAGACACAACCAAAAAGGACAACTACAGGCCAGTCTCCCTCATGAACACAGATGCAAAAATACTCAACAAAATCCTGGCAAATAAAATACAGCAAATCATCAAGAAGATCGTACAGCATGTCTAGATAGGATTCATCCCAGGGATGCAAGGATGGTTCAATATTTGAAAATCTATAAATGTAATATAGTATATTAATAGACTGAAATCTAAAAACCACATGATCATCTCAATTGATGCAGAGAAAGCCTTTGACAAAGTCCAATACTCATTCATGTTCAAGGTCCTACAGAAAATTGGAATAGATGGACTCTATCTTAGCTTGATAAAAGCCATCTATGACAACCCAAAAGCTCATGTAATCCTAAATGGGGAAAAACAGAAATCTTCTACTCTTAAATCAGGTACAGACAAGGATGTCCTCTATCACCCCTCCTATTCAATATAGTCTTGGAAGCATTAGCAACAGCCACTAGAAAAGGGGGAAAAATAAAAGGAATAAGAATAGGTAAAGAAGAAGTTAAATTATCACTATTTGCACATGACATAATACTTTACTTGGAACACCCCAAATTTTCCACCAAGAAACTACTAGAACTGATAGGGAAATTCAGTAGCATAGCAGGATACAAAATCAGTACTCAAAAGTCAATAGCATTCTTCTACACGGAAAATGAAATACCTTGGGATTCACTTAACCAAGGAAGTCAAAGAACTTTTCACAGAAAATTACAACACTGTAAGAAAAGAGATTACAGAGGATTTCAGAAAATGGAAAGCTATTCCATGCTCCTGGATAGGAAGAACCAACATCGTGAAGATGGCCATACTCCCAAAATTGCTGTACAGATTTAATGAAATCACTATCAAACTGCCACCAACATACCTCCCAGAAATAGAGAAATCATTCCTAAAATTTATTTGGAACCACAAACGACCTAGAATAACAAACGCAATCTTGGCCAGTAAAGACAAGGCAGGAGGCATCACAATTCCTGATTTGAAATTATACTGCAAAGCCGCTGTGATAAAATCAACATGGTATTGGCAACAAAATAGACCTGAGTATCAGAGCAATAGATCAGAAGATGCAGAGGCATCTACAATCACACTCAGCAATCTGCTGTTCAACAAAGGGGCTACACAAGCTCACTGGAAGAAAGATAGCCTCTTTAACAAATGGTGCTGGAAAACATGGCTTTCTACATGCCGAAAACTAAAACTTGACCCAGCTCTATCACCATGCACTAAGTTAAAGTCAAAATGGATTAAAGATCTAAAGGTTAAAACAGAAACACTCGATCTCCTGGAAGAGAAAGTAGGAGGAACTCTTGAAGACGTAAAGAGTTCATGAAAAAACATATATTCACACGGGAAGCACTTGAAAGAATCAACAACTGGGATCAACTCTTCTTAAGGAGCTTCTGCATATCAAAAGAAATTGTCAACAGAGTGAAAAGACAACCCACAAATTTTGAAAAAATCCTAACTAATAAGCAATCAGACAGAGGTCTACTGTCTAGAATATATAAAGAACTAAGATATAACAGGGCCCTCAAATTTAAAGACCCAACTCAGAAATGGGCATCTGAGATGAACACACATTTCTCCGAGGACGATAGTAAAGAAGCAAATAAATATGTGAAAAAATGCTGCACATTGCTAGTCATCCATGAAATGCAAATAAAAACAACACAGAGATACCATCTCACTCCAGAAAGAATGGCTATCATAAGGAAATCAACCAACAACAAATCTTGGAGAGGCTGTGGGGAAAAGGGAATACTTCTCCACTGCTGGTGTGAATGTAGACTGGTACAACCACTGTGGAGGTCAGTGTGGAGACTCCTCAAAACAGTAGGACTAGAAATCCTATTCAAGCCGGCTATCCCCCTACTAGGAATTTTCCCAAAGGAACTGAAAACATTATATCATAGTGATATATGTGTACCTATGTTTATAGCATCACAATGTGTGATAGCAAAATCTTGGAAACAAGCAAGATGTCCATCACATGAGGAATGGCTGAAAAAGATGTGGTATTTCTATATAATGGAGTATTACTTAGCTATTAAGAATGATAAGTTTGAAGCAATTATACTGAGGTGGATGCCACTTGAGCATATACTCATAAGTGAAATAAACCAGACACACATGTGTAAATATCGTATAGTCTCCCTAGTATAAGAAGTGAAAAGCAGAAATACAAATGGAAACGCACAACAACAACTAAAAACAATTGAGTCAGATAAGACAAAGTGAATGGAATATGCTGCAGGATACTAACGAGCTTTTCTTCTGGATGGTTAACAACCTAAACTCAGAGATCAAAATTGGAGAAATAGAAGAGCCACAAGGCCAGCCAACATTTTGGCCCTAGCCTCTCAAGGTCAGTGAAGACTCAGGACATAGGAGAACCTGTACTGCAACATCATGAAACTCAGTTGTGCCCCAAATTTTCTGACCAAGGAGATTATAGAGCCACAGAGAAATGTGATAGGTGATATATAGTGTGCCTAAGGAGAGAGACATGGAGAGAAAACTTTCTCTCAGGATTTCACAGAGAGCTAACCAGTCAAGCAATGGCCATGACTCATCCACATGGCTAACACTGACAATGGATCTCCAGCATGAGGTATGGGGGTATAGGATAAACCCTGAGGGGACTTGACTGACCTCATGAGATTCAAAATTACATTTTTTATAGCTCTTGCTTTATGTCGTTCTTAACCATCCAGCAGAAAAGTATAAAAATGAGGTATATAAAATAAGGCCATAATAATAATAAGAGGAGGTGTAAATGGCTCTAGTCAACAACTTCTTGGGATAACCCTCTATTATTGTGGACTGCTGGGCTGTGTTGGAGTGTTTCACTGAATTCAAGCACCTATAATAATTGAGTGACAATGGAATGCCCATCTTTGACAGGACTAAACAAAAAAAAGGGGATAAAAAGGAAGAACCATCCTGTGTTTGTATAAACAGTACAGTTAGAATAAATATGCAGTACTTCTGCATAATTCAATGAGAAGAAAGATTTGCAGTAATAGTGTTTGGGCAGGATATCCTGTCAGCTTCTTGTACTAATGACAACCACTAGGAAGACAACAATGTAAAAAGTATTAATTATTGAAACTGTACTATAACTCAGCTTTTTAAAAAAAGATAAGTATACAGGTACATTTTAATTCATTGATTAGAGACATCTACTCTAATAGTGTTTGTAAGTAGAATATCATGTATGCACCTTGTACTACAAAAAAACACTATGAAAACAATATGTAATGTATTAATTATTGAATCTGTCCTGATAATTTGATTTGAAACTGTCTCATTCCTATTTGTTCTTTAATAAAATAAAATTTTTAAAAAAAGAAAATATGTTAGGTCATGAAACAGGTCTTAAATATAAGAGATTGTACATCTTTTCCATCATAATAGCACAAAAGTAGAAATCAGTAAAGAATGCTTGAAAATGCACAAATATGTGGAAATTTGATACTGTGTTCCTGAATGACCAATAGCATAGGTATAATTTGAATTATTTACTTATCTCTTTCAATTTTTTTTTAAGATTAGGCCTCACTGTGCAGTTCAAAGTGGCTTTAGATTCATTTTGTAGCCCAGACTAGATTCAAACTTGCAAAGATCATCCTGCCTCAGTCTACAGGTGTGTGCCCTTACACCCAGCTTAATTTAAATTTATTTTAATTTCCTGTTTTATTACCAGTACTCCAGAATTCTTGGTTCCTATCAGAAATTCAATAATTAGGGCCAGGGAGATGACTCAGTAGAATAAGTGCTTCCCTGACAAGTACAAGGGCCTGAGTTCAATCCTCAGTTCTGCCAAAAAAAGAAAAGAAAAAAAGAAATTCAATAATTAGATTCATCGGAGGAGAACCTATGGGCTCCTCACCAATGAAAATGTGTTCAATTATTTAAGTCGCTGACAAGCAGAACAGGGCAAGAATAATTATTTCATGTTGTTTCTGAAAGAACTGGAACAAGTTTCAGCTGAAGTAGCAAAGTGATTTCTTGAATAAAACTAACAGTAACATAACCTCTTATTATGTAACAACTTCTCTCTCCATACACTTCACACTGCAGAAAGTACTTGGGTATCTAACAGGGATGACATAGGAGGTAACTATTTTATAAGTGAAACTAACCCTCCCACAGTAAGTCAGATCCATGACTTACAAGAGTTATGCAGCTAGAGTTCCCTTTCTATGTTGAAAGTGTAGAAGAGAAAATGGAGTCAGAGGAGCATGAGGGAATCAATCACTCTGCAGCTATCTTATATCTCACACAGAATGCTGCCACAGAAATGTCTAGAGCAATCTATTTTCCCACTCATTTTCTCATTTATAATCAAGAGCAAATTTTTAAGCTGTTTGATACATCATTTTGAACTTCTCTTGGGCCCCTCCCTTGCTAAGCAAGTTGTCTAACACTGAGCTACATCTCGAGCCCTTCCAATTTTCACAGCCTTTTTAATTCCCAGGACTATTATAGACTTCATTTCATGTCAAGGTACCCACACATTTTGTCATCTCTTCCTGCATAGGGCTCTCGGTGTACTGATTTTTGACTCTGCCTTCATTAAAGATTTTTTTTCAGATATCCCCCATCTTGCGTGAGGGAAGACCCTGAGCAGAATGTCATGCAGCATTCAGTGGAGAAGGAATAGTCAAAGAATAAAAGAGAAACACAAAAGAAAGCCAAGGAGCACTGGCTTCCAACCACAATAGAGGTACCATAGGGCACAAATAAATTTGGCATAATAAAGAGACTTACAGATTACCTCAGATGAAATTTTAGAACTATAAAAGATCTGGTTTGGTATCTTGTGCTGTTTATAGAGGTTCCAACCTAGTCCCAAAGTAGTTCAGTTTTAGTTAATCAGCATATTAAAATGTCAGGATCATTAGAAGAGACAATTGAGTAAAGAATGCAGTAAGGAAACTGAGCATTATCTTAGGCAAAAAGAAGAATATATTCTTTTTTTTTTTTTTTAAGGGGGTTGGGGGAAATGGTTCAGCCTGCCCTGAGGGCAGTTTTGGCACGTGATACTGGAACTGAACAGCAGTACCCTGCTTCTGTCTAAGCTCGCCTGAGCAGCCACGTTAGACTGCTGAAGCAAATCCACTGGCCCTAAAAATGAATTTTTGACTGAGGGGGAGGGGTAGAGTACTCCTTAATTCTGGACCATCCACCAATGTTTACAAGGTCTTAAAACACAGAGCAGTATTGCTGTACAGATTTAATGCAATCCCTATCAAACTGCCACCCACATACCTCCCAGATATAGAGAAATCAATCCTAAAATTTATTTGGAACCACAAATGACCTAGAATAGCAAAGGCAATATTGGCCAATAAAGACAAGGCAGGAGGCATCACAATTCCTGATTTGAAATTATACTACAAAGCCATTGTGATAAAATCAACATGGTATTGGCAACAAAATAGACCTGAGGATCACTGGAATAGATTAGAAGACGCAGAGGCATCTATGAAGACACTCAGCCATCTTATCTTCAACAAAGGGGCTACACAAGCTCACTGGAAGAAAGATAGCCTCTTTAACAAATGGTGCTGGAAAACATGGCTTTTAAATGCCAAAAACTAAAACTTGACCCAGCTCTATCACTATGCACTAAGTTAAAGTCAAAATGGATTAAAGATCTAAACATTAAAACAGAAAAACTCAATCTCCTGGAAGAGAAAGTAGGATGAACTCTTGAAGACATAGGTGAAGAGTTCATGAAAAAACAAATATTCGCACGGGAAGCTCTTGAAAGAATCAACAAATGGGATCAACTCTTCTTAAGGAGCTTCTGCATGTCAAAAGAAATTGTCAACAGAGTGAAAAGACAACCCACAAACTTTGAAAAAATCCTAACTAATAAGCAATCAGACAGAGGTCTACTGTCTAGAATATATAAAGAACTAAGATATAACAGGGCCCTCAAATTTAAAGACCCAACTCAGAAATGGGTATCTGAGATGAATACACATTTCTCAGAGGATGAAATTAAAGAAGCGAATAAATATATGAAAAAATGCTCCACATCTCTAGCCATTCGTGAAATGCAAATAAAAACAACACAGAGATACCATCTCACTCCAGAAAGAATGGCTATCATAAGGAAATCTTGGAGAGGCTGTGGGGAAAAGGGAACACTTCTCCACTGCTGGTGTGAATGTAGACTGGTACAACCATTGTGGAGGTCAGTGTGGAGACTCCTCAAAACAGTAGGACTAGAAATCCTATTCAAGCCGGCTATCCCCCTACTAGGAATTTTCCCAAAGGAACTGAAAACATTGTATCATAGTGATATATGTGTACCTATGTTTATAGCAGCACAATGTGTGATAGCAAAATCTTGGAAACAAGCAAGATGTCCATCACATGAGGAATGGCTGAAAAAGATGTGGTATTTCTATATAATGGAGTATTACTCAGCTATTAAGAATGATAAGTTCGAAGCATTTATACTGAAGTGGATGCCACTTAAACATATACTCATAAGTGAAATAAACCAGACACACATGTGTAAATATCATATAGTCTCCCTAGTATAACAAGCGAAAAGCAGAAATACAAAAGGAAACATACAACAAGTAAAATCAATTGAGTCAGATAAGGCAAAGTGAATGGCATATGCTGCAGGATACTAATCAGCTTTTCTTCTGGATGGTTAACAACCTAAGATCACAAGTCAGAGTTGGAGAAATAGAAGAGCCACAAGGCCAGCCAACATT
>PVKA01050873.1:0-12494 GCA_004027165.1 Ctenomys sociabilis
TTTTTTTTTTTTTTTTTTTTTTTTTTTTTTTTTTGGCAGAACCGGGGATTGAACTCAGGTCCTTGTGCTTGCCAGGGAAGCGCTTATTCTACTGAGCCATCTCCCTGGCCACCTTTTCCAACTTAACCAAGAATTTATCTTGTATCACCATTGTAACTTTTCTCTGTATTTTTTAGGGAAGGGTCTACAGGGTGTTCGGGGTCTCCCTACTAGATCAGACTCATAGTGATGCGCCAAGAGCTGGGATTACAGGCATGTGCCACCACACCCAGTCTTTGTTGTTGTGTCAGGGCACCCCGGGTGCGGGGCTGGGCATGGCAGGCTCAGGGATTGAACCCCCAGCCCTGCTTGCAGGCACTTCAGTCTGCTGAGCTATTTGGCCGGCCCTCATCATTGTAACTTGAAGTGTGAGAACAAAACGAATATAAATTTCTTCCTCCTTCTGCACAGTTTCATAGATACGTTCTTATTGTAGATCTTTGCAGCCTCGGCATATGTTTCTTTTCTTATGGAGTTGAGAACTTTCATCTTTTCACTTGAAGGAAGGATTTTTATAGTTTCTCTTTGGCATATCCAAACTTCCAGTACTGTTACTCTTGTACTTTGGAGGTATTGTTAAGTAAAATAAAGATTACCTGAACGTAAACACTACACCCAAGATGACTCTCAGGTACGTAGCTGGGCAGTAATGTATGCAGCGTGGATACAGTGGACCAAGGGAAGGTTTGCATTTTGAGTAGGAAGGAATTACACAATATGAGATCTTACCAAGGTGTTGTAAACCTTGTGAACTGCTTATTTTTTTAATTTTCAATTTAATATTTTTAGACAGTGGCTGACCATAGGTAACTGAAATTATGGAAATTGTGGAAAGGAAAATGGTGGATAAGGGAGGGATTATTCCATAGTTTAGTCAGAATTTCTAGGTGTCTTTTTTTTTTTTTTTTTTTTTTTTTTTTTTTTTTTTTTTTTTTTTTTTTTTTTTTTTTTTTTTTTTTTTTTTTTTTTTTTTTTTTTTTTTTGTATTTTAGGGAAGGATCTATGTGTTCAGGGTCTCACTACTAGATCAGACTCATAGTGATCTGCCTGTTTACGGCCTCCCAAGAGCTGGGATTACAGGTATGCACCACCACGCCCAGTCTCAGTAGCCATCTCAGTGCGCACGGGGGTGGGGCTGGGCACAACAGGCCTGGGAATCAAACCCTCGGCCCTTGCACTGTTTGCAGGTGCTTTAATCTGCTGAGTTATTTGGCCAGCCTCTAGGTGTCTTAAGTGTGAGGACTTTTAGTCCTACTAAGATTGTAAACATCAGTATTTGGTATTAGTTTTCACTAATCACTTTGCTCTGCCATAATGGCCGAGAAAGAAAGGTATTATATCGATATGCTCTTCTTCTGCCTGTCTTTGTTTTTCCTAGTAATTGAAATCTTCTGGCCTCTGGGTCCTCCCTCAGTGCCCAGCACAAACCTTGGCACACAGGAAGTACTCAAGAATGTTTGTGGGGTCTGGAAAAATACTTCAGCATTCTAAGCTCCTGCCTGGCAAGCACAATGACCAGGGTTCGATCCCCAGTACTGCATGCTGTGCTGGCCTCCAAACCAGGCATGGTAGCACTCACCTATAATCCCAGCACTGGGGAGGCTGAGACAGGAGGATCACTACCAGTCTGAACAGTATAGTGAGACCTTGTAGCAAACAAATAAATAAATAATATTTTTTTGTGTGTAGGGCAGAACCAGGGATCAAACTCAGGCCCTTGGACTTGCCAGGGAAGTGCTTATTCCGCTGAGCCATCTCCCCAGCTCCTAATTTTTTTTTTTAAAAAGAAATGTTTATGGCATGAACAGGAAGAATAAATCTGACAGATGAAGACTCTGAAACTGGAAACAGGAAATAACTTGAGTCCTTGGAAGTTCAGGGCTAGCTAGCTAGCTAGGTAAACTCAAGGTGGCTTTCTTCCCTCATGAGCTCACATTCTCCACACATTACCCCATTCCTAAAGTCATGGGAAGACTTGCCCCTGCCCTCTTATGCCTTCCTCCAGGTTTCAGGACATCAATACCTGGAGGCTAGAGAGAGAGGTGACAGCTAAGAAAAATGACCACATTCTTGGTGCTTCCCAGTTGCCTCTTCTGTGGCCTCCTGTGCCATTGTTCATTTTTATTCCCTCCTTTTTAGGATGAAATTTGAATTCTTGGTAAGAGGCTAGTTGCTTTAGCTAAAAATGATTTGCTTTATTTATTCCTCTCAAAGAATAACAAAGCTTCCCCTAACTGGAGTCCTCCCTGGCTATCGCGGAGCACTGTTGCGTGGCAGTGGAGACAGCCTTGGGGTGGGAGACAGGAGCTGGCAGGTCCCTTCCCATGTGCCCACAGGCAACTCACTTTCTGTCTCTGGACTCAGTTTTACCACCTGCATCTTAAGTGTACAACCTTTCAGGGCCCACATGTGACACCATGTGGGTGTACTTTGCCTTCTGATACTACTTTGCTCCTCTCTGAAAATCTTCTTTTAATATTTCCTGCAAGGCTGATTTACTGGCAAATTTTTTCTTAATCTTTATTTGTTTCATGTTCTACTAGAACTAAAAAGTACAGTAACAGAATTGAAGAATGGATTTTGCTTTTGTTCTTCCATGGAATTGCCATCTCTTGGCTTGTAGTACTGTCTTGCTCTTACACATTGTCAACTTCTTTCATTAGAGTCCTTATTCTGTATTGGTCAGCTTTGAGTTACTAGAATTAAGTGCCTGAGGTAGTTAACTCATAATGATCCAAGGATTACTTAGATCATAGTTTTGGGGGTTCACCTCCATCTAAGACTGGCAGCCTAGTTCTCGGGGGCTCTGGATAGGTTAAGAGCATGGTAGCAGGAGTCTGTGGCAGAACAAACTGCTTACATCTGAGCCCAGAAGCAGATGGACAGTCGAATAAGCAATGTCACTCAGCAAGCAGCCCGTGGAGGACCCCGGTTTCCTAAAGGTGGTTAGTTCTTGCCTCCCCCACATCACTTTTAATCTGAAAATGAAGGCTCCATTGCCAATGCTAAAGCAGTATCTATTGCCTGTTAACCTGGTGCGTGGACCCGGATCTGGCTGGCGGGTCCTATTTCTCCTGCCACAAAAGAGGCAGATTTGCTCCTGTCGTGGTGCAGGGCTGGCTTCCCTTCTGCCCAGGAGTGAGACTGACTTCAGCTGGAAAGAAGGTTGGACTCATTGTAAGTAAAGGGCTTAGGTTTTTTTCAGTTATTTTTCTGCAAAATGATCTTTAAAATGACCAGCAGAGGAGCACACAGAGCAATCCAAGGCTTTTCCCTGGAACAGCTCCCTCACCCCTAGAGATAAACTGAATCCGCAGACTGAAGGTATTTCTACTGCTCTGCAGGGGAGAATGTACAGAGCCCTGTGTATATGGACTCACCCGGCCTAATTGCCACTGCAGAGGGAGGAGTGTTTTCATACAAATGTAAATTTTGAGAGAAAATTCAAAGGTGCTTCAGCCCTGTACTGACTATTTTGTGTGTTTTTATTATTTTTAATTGTTATTAAAAACCTGTCATTTTTTTTTTTTTTTTTTTTTTTTTTTTTTTTTTTTTTTTTTTTTTTTTTTTTTTTTTTTTTTTTTTTTTTTTTTTTTTTTTTTTTTTTTTTTTTTTTTTTTTTTTTTTTTTTTTTTTTTTTTTGTCTTTTTTGAGACAGGGTCTCACTATGCAGTTCAGGCTGGCCTTAAGCTCACTGTGTCGCTCAGGCTGGTCTCGAACTCACAACAATCCTCCTGCCTCAGCCTCCCGAGTGCTGGGATTACAGGCTTGCGCCACCACGCCCGGCTTAAACCTGTCATTTTTAATATGTGGTTTAGGGGATTTTTGTTTTTCTTGTTTGGGGGTTTTCTTTGTTTTTCCTGGGAAAAGAAAAGAACCTTTGCTTTTAGGGGTTTGTACGGCTGCTGGTCAGGACATTAAAATATTCAAGTTTTTAAAAATTAAAGAAGTAAAAGATGGTGTGGTGTTTCACCCCTGTAATCCCAGCTCTTGGGAGGCCGTAAACAGGTGGATCACTATGAGTCTGATCTAGTAGTGAGACCCTGAACACCCTGTAGACCCTTCCCTACAATACAAAAATAAATAAATAAATAAAAATTAAAGAAGAAGAAAAGTAAAAGACCTTTAAAAAAAAAAAAAAAAGAAGAAGCAATGGAGCCTGGGGCTGGGGTCTTATAGTCTCCCCCAGGGTACACACACCCAGTGGCCTATGGGCCTCTCCCATGCTCTGTCTCTAAAAGGTCCCACCACCCCTAAGAGGATTACCCTGGGGAAACCCAATTTTGACACATGGGCCTTGGGGGATACTCATCCAAACTACAGCAACATATCAATCATGGGGGCCCAAGATTCTTAGTCTGCTAAATCGTAACAGCCTTGCTGCCTCTAGTTCTTGCTCACTCCCTACAAATGACCTTTTGTCCTTTAGTTCTTTTGTTTATTTATCTGTCAATTGGCTAGATGTGATAAGCCAGGTAAAGAACTGCAGGGAATCAGCCTGGAAGGATGCATTGGTAAGGAGCTGGGGGTGAGAGGGTTCTGTAGGCCTGTGGTCGGGATTTCAGTCTGTTCTGAGCCTAGGTAGGAGCTTAACCAGTGTGGTCCTGTGCCCTCTCCTCTCCCATGAGGTGGAAAAGGATGGCTAGAGCGGCCTAGTAGTAGGTTTTCCTTTTCCTTCTGCTCAAAGCCAGCATATTAGGCTATGGTTAGATGGTTTCTTTGGAGGCAGAACTTGTTTTCTTGTTGGTTCTGGGGATCCTAGCACGTCAGGCCCTGGCCCTGTTACACGCAGAATCTCTCATGGATTTCAAGCTAGTTTCTGTTGTCCTGCCCCTGCCGGAAGCACAAGGGGGCTTTTCTCTGGACTTCGCCTTGGAGGACCACTAGGTAAAAGTCACAGGTGCTTGAGCACTCACTTGGGATTGGGCCCCTAGGGATTTTACTCTTAGTCTTGTCTACCCTGAGTCTCCAGAAGATTTCATTTAGTACTCAAGGTTTCTTGCCCGGCACTGGCTCCTACAGAGGTCTCTCTGCACTGCTAAGCTGTCATTCTGGGGGTCTATCTGCCTCTCCAACGTGGGGAGGAGCCGTCTGTGACCTCACTTGTCTGACGGATCTAAGAAGAGTTGTTGAATTTTTAGTCTGCTCAGCTCTTTTCCTTGCTGTTAGCACAACGTGGCAATTTCCTTGCTGGACCAGAAACTAGAATTCATTCCCACGTGGCTGTGAAATCAAACAAGACATTAGAAAGAGAGTCCAGATAGAATACTGGTTCAATTGTTAGTGGCAACTTGCATTCTTGCCTGTTAATGCAAGTCCACAGAGAGGCCACCAGGGGTTGGGGTGCTTGACGTTATCTCCCCAGGGGTTTAGAAATACTGACTCTATCCTCTAGAATGTAGATGACATCTTGAGGAGACCTTGAAAAGATCTGGGGTTCTTAGAAAGAACCAGAGATATGGACTGTAGTAGTTACTCTTCTCTCGTTGCTAGGACAAATGCCAACACTTAAAATGAGGGAAGGAAAGGTTTATTTAGCTCACAGCTGCCGGAGACACTGGAGGAGAGGCTGAGGTGCTGCTGTGTCCAGGATGACCCTCTACACATTTCTCCAAAAGTACCGGCTTGCCAGTTTGACAGTTTGCACCTCTCTGGCACCGCCCCTGGGCCCTGCCTCTCAAGCCACTGGTTGCTCCTCCCGCTGCTTCTGCCCCATAACTTACATAAGGCTTTGGGGGGGGGACCAGACACAAACCATATTGATCCATGTGTTAGTGGCAACTTGCATTCTTGCCTATTAATACAAGTCTACAGAGAGGCCACCAGGGATTGGGGTGCTTGATGTTATCGCCAGTGGTTTAGAAACACTGGCTCTTATCCCCTAGGATGCAGATGACATCTTGAGACCTTGAAAAGATCTGGGGCTCTTAGAAAGAACCAGAGATATGAACTTATAGCACTGCCTCTAATGAGAGAAATCTAAAGAATTCTACCCACTTCCCGGAGTATTGTGTGGCCTTTACAAATGACATTTCCAGACATTCTAACAACACAGGAAACTGCCTGTGCTATAAGGGAAAAAAGCAGGATGCAAATGTGCAGACACAAGATGAACAAAGTTAGGAAAAAGCTTGGAAAAAAAAAAAAATCTGGAGGTGAATGCCAATACTTCTCTCTCTCTCTGGGATGACAGTTTTGCTCTATGTACTCTACTTTTCTCTGTGTTCTTCAGTGAGAATGTATCACTTTCATAATGATAAAAAAAAAAACTATTAAAATAGTAGTTCATGCCACAGGGAGAGAGGAGACCTGGTTGACCTTGTGTCCGTTCTCCAGCCCTCCCAGAACATGGTAGGAGGGAAGGGTGCCCTTGGCGGTGGGTGGGCACCGCAGCTGGACTATGCTACAGAAGCTGCTCAGGCCCTGCATAGCTTAGAAAAATAAAGAAGGGGTCATACTTATGTCCTGAAATTTCCCAAGGGAAAAGGAATCCTAAGAGCAGAAGCAGCAGCCCTGGGGAAGACCCCAGTTCCTGGACCCCCAACTTTTAGTTTGATAGGAGGGAAAATGGCTGACTCTGTGAGCTGTCAAAGTTTGAGCCAGAAGCCTTGGGGACAGTGCGCCCCTCTCGTCCTTGGGAGGGTGGACAGAGATTGCCGGCCCCTGTTAGGGACTGGCGTAGAAGACCCCAGGATTCCTCTTCCATTTGTTAAGGGAGAAAGAGTCAGAAGAAGAATCAGTTCTGCCATAGTCAATAGAGGGACCTCTCAAGTCAGGCAGAAGTGTTTCAGGGCTCGACCCCTTCGTAGTAGCTATGTGATTTTAGGTGAATCATCAAACCTCTGTGGGTCTGTTTTCTGGTCTGCAAAAAGGTCATAATGAGAAGCTTGCTGTGACCGATACTGAAGGTAGCATGAAAGCACCCGGTGCAGGGCCTTGTACACTGTCTGAGCTCGGTAAATAGCTGGTGGGGGGCGGCAGTGATGATTTCCAAGGGACCAGAGATCCCAGGCCTCCGGCAACTTCCTTGGGTCCCCACTCACACTCACTTCGTCACATGCTGCCCTTGTCACATTTGGAATCTCCACATCTGTCGGTCCAGGGTTGTAGTCTGTATTTGGCTGAACTGATTTTATCCCAGATTATTGCTGACAGAGTTAACATTCCTCCCTCCCTCGCCTCTGAATCCCCTCAAAGGTACACACTCCTGACAGAGTGCTCTCAGCTTGGTTTTGCTGGCCTCCCTCCCTGTGCCGGTGCCTAGAATGTAATAATGAATCCAGCCTCCTCGCCAGGAGCTGGGTACCCAGGAATTCTGGCCTGGCCTGGCCCGCTTGTCCGCCAGCACATCTGTTTCTAATCAGCCCTGCGCGGCGCATTCTTTCTGCCGAGTGTGCAGGCCCAGAGCCTGGGGACCACGCTAATTGATTGCTAAATGGATCTTGTCATTTCCAAAAGAGGCCTCTAGGCCTGCCCTTTGCTCTGCCTCTGCTCCCTAAGGGCTGAAGAGTTTAAGAATTAACTCATCAGCTGCCTTTGATAGCTAAGAATGGTCTCGAACCTCTAGCGTGGGAATGGGCCCAGGCCTTGGAGAAGCTCCTGTTCTTTGTCAAGGAATCTGAGACCTGAAAAACACTTCCACAGACACAAGTCTACTTTATTTGCCCAGTGGCTTTAAGGTCTGCCCTCACCCCACCCCCAGACAAATGAAGAAATCAAGGTTCAAGTGCATGAAGGGTATCAAGCACAGTGGAGCACACCTATCATTTCAGCATTTGGGGAGGCTGAAACAGGACTGCTCAGAGTTGGAGGCCAGCCTGGGCTACATAGAAAGTTGAAGGCCAGACTGAACTGCATAGTGCGACCCTGTCCCAAACAAACAAATAAACAAACGAGTGTGAGGCAAGTGGCCCCAGTCTTGAGCCTGACCCATACTGGGTACAGGTTCTGTCATTAGAGCTCAGCCCAGGAAGAGTGTCTGGCCAGGCTGGCCTCTGGGGCTGCCAGAGAGGAAGAGACAGCACTGGCTGTCTGAGCCAGGACACCCACAGGGTCTCTGGGTCTGGCTGCCACATAGGGTGAGAACACCTGGAGGGACAAGACATGCTGCTGGTGCTGGGAGGTACAGGCGGCCAGCCCAGCCTTCCTGCCTCGCAGCAAGCCCCTCCTACCCTAGCCTCCTTGCTCCACCGACCCGGGCTCCCAGGCTCCCCTGCACTGAGAGGAGAAGGAGTCTCCATCTGTCGCTCCTCTGTCTCCCCCCCTGGAAGTCAGGCACTGTTGTCTTCTGTGTCTGTGTCTGTTTGGAACATCTGCCCACAGCAGGTAGTGAGCAGCAGAGGCTGAAGGAACAAGTGAGCGGCTCATTCTGGCCTGTTTCCCTAGACCTCCTGCTCTCTAGTCCCTTTACAGTTGATTAGCGAGAATGAGGTTAACGCTTCCGGACTGGAGGTGTAGCTCAGTGGATAGGGTACTCACCTATCATGTGCAGGGTCCTAGCTTTGGTCTCCAGGGCTGACCAAAAAGAAAAAAAAAAAGGCTGGCTAGATAGCTCAGTGGATTAAAATACCCACTTAGGGCACTGGTACTGGGGTACAATCCCTAGTGTGTTGTGCCAGCCCCACCCCTGGGGCTCTCTGAGACAGTGAATGAGACCGGGTGTGGTAGCCTAGGCCTGTAATCCCAGCACTTGGGAGGCTAGAAACAGGAGGATCACTATGAGTCCAATTTGTGTAGTGAGACGCTATAGACCCTGGATTAAATACATAAAAACAAAACAAAACTGTTTCTCTCTGCCGAGCAGTTTAGCATTTGGTTACCTCCGACTGTGACAAAACCTCTGAGCATTGGTTGTCATGTCTGTCCGATGGGAATGGTCTGTGTGTCCACTCCGGCCAGCTAGAGGGTCAGCTGGTCAATTCACAGCTGCAGAATGAATTACCTGAAGGTAACTCTTGGTTCAGACTAAGCAGCTCAGAGGGGTTGCCCTTAGCCCCCGTGCCTAGATGCAGGGTCCCCATGCTCTCTATGTCCCTCTCTGCTGTTCTACCTTCTGTACATTAGTTAAGAGTTTGGCTAAAAAGTCAAAGAGGACTCTGCTGCTGTCTTTCTCGTTGTGTGACTTTGGGGCAAATACTTAACCAGTCTGGCCTTGCCATGTTGACTTTGTCTAACCTGGGGACTAGCGCATTTCACATGACTATTGAGAAGCCCTAGAATAACGTACAAGAATGCGCCTAAGAGTGAGTGACATGTGTTCAGCACTCCATAGATGTCAGCTATAGTGGCACAAGCGTGCTATTCCCCACCCCCCACCACTCCTGCCTCTGTCATCCTATCACCCCACTATTCTGCTCTTGCAAAGGCCTCCTCCTCCTCTTGATTGTGAAATCATGATTGCAAAATTCTCACCCCCCCCCATGACCTGTCAATAGCATGGGATACTATGATATCCTTCTTAAAAACTACCTGATCCTTTCATTTCTGGGCTAAAACCCACCCTTTGGTTCTCCTCATAATTCAGTGACCATTTATTTATTTTTTGTGGTGCTAGAATCGAACTGAGCACCTCATGCTTGCTGGATAAGCACTTGACTACTGAGCTATGTCCCAGGGCTGTCACTGACCACTTCTGTTCCGTGTCTTTCATGTGTTCATTCTTGGCCCCAATCCTAAAGGCTGATCTTTCCCAAGGTCCTATGTGGGGCTTCCCTACCCCATTCCACAGTCACGAGAGTGTAGAGGCACAGAAACCATGGTCCCTGCTCACAAGGGCTCCTAGTCCAGCAATACTCATGCAAGCAGACACTGTGGTGTTTTAACTGTGTCATCCCAATTGGCACCGGGGGATGGAGTTAGGTTGACCCAGCCCTCCCTGGTTAGACCCAAGAGGCAGTGGCACATATTCCCCAGGCTCTGCAGCAGTAGGAAAGTTGCTAGGAAGTAGGCATAGGCTGGGTTCTCCATGCCAGGGTCTGGGGCGCTGTGAGCGAAGCCTTCTCACCAGGCTCCAGAGCCCCAAGGCTTGGAACAAGCAGGCGTAGCGAAGAGGGGCCAAGGATGTGAAGCTGTGAAACTAACATCTGATTTCTTGCTTGGCCACGTATTTACTGTGTAATTCTGAGCAAATCACTTCACTTCTCTGAGCCTCACAGGGTTCAGTGGGCCCCAGCTTGTGAAAAGTGCTTAGTAAACACTAGGTTGCTAAGGACCTAGCAACATGGTCACAGGCACATTGTGCAATTTTCTGACTGCAGTAAGGACACACTCACTTGGCTCCACAGGCTAGGACTGCACCTGCCTGGCAGGCTCTTTGCCTTCCTCCCTCATTTGATTTTCCCAGTAGTCCCAATGATAGTGCAATTGTGCTCACCTTATGAATAAGAAAATTGAGCCCTGGCAGGTTAAGTGAGGTGTCCAGGGCCTGCATGAGTGGTGAGAACCTAGTTCTGCCCCAGAACTGTGCTCTCCTGCCACAGGACACTGCCAGGATTCCACAGCCCGCTTAACTGTCAAGTTACGGCCCCGGGAGGACTGGAGCAGCCCAGAGCCCGCAGCTCTTCTTCCCTCTCTCTCCCCACAATAAGCCTTCTCTAGTTCTGGAAGCTTCCTTCCTTCTCCTCCCAGGAGCACTGCTGGAGTGCCCAAAGGGCCCCCACGGCCATATCTGCCCTGCTCTGTGCATCGAATTCCTAAACTTGGGCTCCTTGCTTGCAACCTGAGCAGAGCAGGCTGGTAACATCACAGAGAGAGAGCCTGCCCTCTGGATCTTCTCTTCCTTTGCCTTGCACTGTTTATTGAAAGAGTTCTTAGGATACTGTTAAAGACTAAAACAAAAGCCAATAGAAAAATATTTATGGGCGCTGGTGGGATCCCTGCCACAGGATGACATTTGCAAATGGCTGTTTTTAGGTCGCACTGTACTTCAGAGGGCTCAGGAGGGTGGGGAGCAGTTCCCTTCTGGGCTAAATTGTGTACTTTTACCCCTGCTTCCCAAAGGTCCCATTGGCTTGCTCTCCCCTGCTGCTGCTTTCCCAGGCCAGGTAGTTTTGGGTTGTTCCCCAGAAGTCCCCTGCTGATCCACCCTCATGCTTCCGTGTGCTTACACGGCCTGACGTGCGAGCCGTGGTCAGCATAAACTCTCCTCTTCCCAGGTGTGTGGATAACTCTTCCCAGCCCCCACCCTACATACAAAAGTTTCCTCTGCTGGTGATTTTGGTCATAAGGTGTGCAGAAGGATCAAAAGTATGTCGCTTATCATAAAAAAAATAAGTGTACCCCTAACAACTGACTTTTTCAAACTCCACACTGCTCCTCCCAGGGGAGCCAGGCCTTGCCCAGGCAGGGGGCAGCAGCCAGGAGCCAGGCAGGTGACCCCAGGGAGTCTGTTCTCAAGAAACCCTGGCTGAGGTGTGAGGCAGAAACAAGCCCATGTGGCCTTCAGGGAGGGGCCAGGAGCCAAGCTTCCAGATCAAGGAGGGAAGAGAACCCCTCTTCCTCAGCTTGCCACGGTGCTGTAGTCATTTCTCACACACCCAGACTGAATAAATTAAAAGTTCGACGTTAGGACTAAAATTACATTCATGTGGTTCAAACACAAAGATAAAATACACCAACAGGTAAACAGCAAAGTCCCTCTCTAATGCTCCCTCCTTCACTCCTCTACGCCAACCTGGCTCAGCATCTCCTGGGACTATGGTTATGAGTTTCTTGAATATTCTCTGGGGTTATTTTAAGATTATATAAGGGACTATAAGTAGGTGATTTAAGAACTTTCTCCCCCTTTCTATAGTGAAGGTGGAATATTGTACACTGTTCTTCGGTTTGCTTCTTCCCTTTTGCAACAGGGCCATGTACTTTAACAACTCCCATCATCTGCAGCATCTTCTGCAGGAACTCTGTAAAGTCTCTTCTTCACATAGTATATACTTGTTCTATTCCTATTATATAGATGACAAAACTGAGGGGAGGAAAAGTTAAAAGATCTAAGCTTTCAATGAAGGCGAATGGCATAATTGGGCCTGGAATCTGATTGATCTTTATTTAAATAACCTCATCTATTCTGCAAGGGGTTGGATCAGCCCTTGAGACTTGAACCGGTCAGCTAAAGGAATTCCTTTAACCACAGTTTTTGGCCAGAGCTAGGCACACCACTCATGTGGGATCAAACACGTTGAGTGGAAGATTTTCACTCCCATGATTAGGGAAGAGAGTGTTGGTTTTGAAACCCTAGAATATAACACTTCAAGAAGCCCCTGTGTGAAAAAAAATAAAAAATAAAAAATAAAAAGCCGGGCGTGGTGGCGCAGGCCTGTAATCCCAGCACTAGGGAGGCTGAGGCAGGAGGATTGTTGTGAGTTCGAGACCAGCCTGAGCTACAAAGTGAGCTTAAGGCCAGCCTGAACTGCACAATGAGACCCTGTCTCAAAAAGACAAAAAAAAAAAAAAAAAAAAAA
>PVKA01050875.1:0-12502 GCA_004027165.1 Ctenomys sociabilis
CCGCGGTTCGAGCCCCAGCACCACATGCCATGCCAGCCCCTCCCCGCAGGGCAGGCTGAACTCACCCCCCACCCCCGCGAAAAAAGAATCCGTGATGTGTAGCGAGACACTGTAATAAATAAAGGAATTTAATATATATATATATATATATATATATATATTTGAAAATGCTTGGTTAAGTCTATAAGTGGGATCAGGTATTATTCAAAGACCTTTTAGGTGTGACTGTTAAGTTACGTAGGCTTTCAGGCACAAGACCTAGATTTCTAGGCTGTGTGCCGGCATGAAGAGCACCATGGATCTGAGAGCCCTGCAGGGCAGGTGCCGAGAGCAGGACGCGCACCTTCCTCATGGTCGGGAGCCAAGCGCCCAGCTGGAGAAGTCCAGGCTTGGGAGGAAGAGGCCCGTGCCCGTCCCTGAGCCGCTGTCAACTCCCAGGAGTCCCCCGAGACCTCTAGCTGGCAATCAAACCACTGTCTTGGCGTCAACGAACTCAATCTTGCTTTAAAGTCACAGGAGGAAGATCGGGGTCTGGGTGTTCATGTGCGGCATGATTTGACTCCTTAGCAGCCCTCTGGGCAGGCAGGCACTGCGGTCTCCAAGCATGTGATCGGGACGCTGAGCCCTGGCAGTGCAGCCCGCAGGGCCCTGGTACGTGTCACAGGAAGCAACTGCACCCGAAAGTCTCATGTGCCAGGGACAATTCAGCCTCTCACCTGCTTGGTAGATGTGTATGCTGTGCTTGACCCTGCATCATTTGGAGAACCTGTTTCTCTTCTGTGGACACTGTGCTTTCCTGAAAGTTTGGCACTGCATTCCCAAATGCATATCGAATAAACTTGGTCCAGTAGCTCCCTGTATGCGCTCACCTGATGGCCAGGGTGACGGTGGCAGTGCTGGGCTGCATGGCGATGAGACCATCCATGAACTGCAGGCCTTGGGTCTCCCTGCAGCTCCGTGTGGCTTCGGGGTGAATCCCTAAGACCTCTGGGGCATCCTCATCAGGTAGCGACTGGACGATGCGTATGTAGTCCTGGAAGCCCGCAGGTCTGGGGACTGGCTGACCTAGCTGAAAAGGTAGCCACTTAGTTTTGCCTGTGTGAGAGAACACTCCCAGGAATGCTGAAGAAAACTTCACTCCAGGCCCCTACCCAGAAAGCTTGTCTTATCTGTATGTCATATGATCCAAAATGCTGCCAACAGGGACGTGTGAGCCTACTGTACCATAAGCACATACAACACATACACAGACCCTTGGGAAAAGAGAAGAAGAAGGGCAAAAATCATCAGAAGCCTGGGATGACTCTGGTGATCCATTGCTCAGTGACATGCACCCATAAGTGATGATGTAATAAGCTGACCATGTCATTTTTCTGCCATAAAATCTGGAGAAGGAATAGAATAATACTGTGGTTTGGATCTGAAATGTCCCCCAAAGGCCATGGTTGAAAACTTGGTCCCCATACTGCAGCTGTACAGTGAGGGTAGAACTTGGAGGATTGGGAAGAAGTGAGGTCACAGGGGTGTCGCCTTGGAAAGGCTATTGGGACAGGGCCTTCTCTCTCACCCCTCCTTGCTCTCCCCTTTCCCTTCTCCTCTCCTACTCCTTCTCCCTGCCCCTCTTTGCTTCCCAGTCCGTAGGCCATGTCCTTTGCCGTGTGCCCCTGCCACATTTCTACCTAATGATCACAGATTCTGAAACCATGAGCTGAAGTAGACCAGGCTCTGCGCAGGTCGAGCCCCGTGGGGATTTGTCGTAGTGGCACCGAGCTGCTAACACAAATGTTATGAACTTCCAGCCACTGACAAAGAAGGGACAGTTTGGTCACAAAAGTGGGTGGGACAGCTTTCTCGGTGTCCTCTAGGAAAGCCCTAAAATGTGCACAAGCCTTCTACAGCAGAGTCACTTCTCCCTCCCACTTCTTATTTTGCAGGCCATTGAAGGGATTTTCCAGGGATATATTCTGTTAATAGCTGACTGTATAAACTGTGAACTAATATTTTAAACAGTTTTATTTGCAGGTCAACTTTAAAATACCCCATAGCTCCTCTTGCCTGGCCTACCCCGACTCGGGTACTCACCGCAGGCAACTCCTCCCCACCTCCTTCTCCTCTCCTACCCCTATCCCCACAATCCGGCTAAGGCTCGAAGGGTTGCTGCAGCTGAGGCCTGGTTGCTGGGTCTCCCCCTGGGTGATGGCCCACAGAGTGCCAAGCTCAGGCCCCCTGCTCGCTGGCTGTATCTGTGCAGCCCATGAACCACGTCTTTGCCCATGGCCAGGGCACCACCAGTCCCCAGGCTGCTGCAAGCACCTTGGCTGTAGCCCAAGGGTCCTGGGCTGTGCGCTCAGCCTGAGGCTCTCGCAAGCTGCTTTTCTTCACGTTCTTCTCACTCATGCCCTGCTTGATGTTGGGCAGTGCAGCCGTGCTTTCGTAATATCGTGACAGAGCCATGAAAATCATTAAAATGCACGTCGGAGTTTATCAAACATCCATTTTAAATAATGCAACAGTGCTCATCTAAAATTGTTAGGCCGCTGTGAGATGTGCCCTTTTCTCACCTCCTCGCTGGCAAAGCTGAAGTTATCTCTCAGCACCTCTGGCGTGCAGAACCTGCGGAGCAGTGTGTCCAGGCACCGCCTGTCCCAGGGGTCCGTGATGCGGCCACCGTAGACCACCTCCCCGAGCAGGCAGTGCAGCAGCCGCCAGGGCACGTCCACCTGCCTCCGCAGCGCGCCGGCCAGCGCCTTGATGGAAACCTGCAGAAGGCGGAAGAGGCCTTGCTGCTTTAGAAGCTGTCCTGTTTACCTGACTGTTCACACAAAACCAGCACCTGCTGCCAGCCATGTGCTTTCTGTGTAGAAGCAGCAAGAAGATGAAATATCAGGAGCGCACTTCAGCTGCTAGCTTGCTGTTACTGAGCTATTCTTTATTACTTGTTTGAGCACGTGGACTTATTTCTGTGTTCTTTGCTATGCTCCAACCACTTGTTATCAGCTCTGTCAAGCAGTACTGACTTTGGTATAGAGGAGCTGCAGTGTGTTTCTAGCACCTCTTCTCTAAGTGAAACTTTGTCAACCTCCAACCTTTTTTAATGAAATTCTTTTGGAACTGCATTATATTTGATATTAATCTTGGAGGACCTGATGGTCCTCCTCAGCTGTCTCCTCAGCAGGCCAAGGTGCATTTCTTGACAGAAAGGCAGGATTTAAAAAACTGAGCTGTGGAATCAGGCTGCCTTTTATTAGCTGTGGAGTACAAACAAGTTTTTTAAGTGTCCTGTGACTATTTTCTTGGCAAAACAATAAGAATAATTAGTGTTATTACCACCTAAAATTGTCATGAGGATATAACCATATAAAGCAATGAAGACATTTTTAAACTCCCATGAAATGTTACCTCTTTTTCTCTCTAATTTATAAAGCTTTTAATCCAGGTCTCATCTATTTCTTGTCAAATTTGTTCCCAAGTAGTAGTTGGTATGATTCTTCACTATTGTATTTAGTTAAACACTTCCCTACTTTCATTTCTAGGTTTTCATCACTAGAGAAGATTCACTGGTCTTGTGTACTTATGTTTTCACGTGGCCACTTTCCCAAGGTCTCTAAGTACTTATAGTAGGCAGCTTTTTAATTTTTTAAAATTTTTGTTTGCAGTACTGGGGATCAGCTCGGGACCTTACACATGCCAGCCAGGCACTGTATGCCACTGAGCTATCTTCCTGACCCTTTAAAAAACAAACAGACAAAAAAGCCTAACTGCTTATGTTTCCTATACATAATTATATCATAAACAAAATGCTTTTCTTCCTTATGCTCTACTAGGGTGAGTTCCCTACTCTCCTCATCTTGCTGCACCTGCCGGAAGGTCTGGGGCAGCACTGGGCGGCAGTACTGATCTCAGCGCTCTTGTCTAAGGCTCGAGTTCGTGCGGAACAACTCTAGTTTTTGAGTCTTTGACTGATACTCACTGCTGCTTTTGATAGTCTTTGCTGAGTGCAGCTCAGGGCTTTGCATCTGACATGGCTCCCGATTTCTACATCTGATGAGGTGATCACGTCAATTAGAGTTTTACTTGTAAGGCCACTGCTGCAGTCTGAGAATATGCGCAACTTGGTCATGGCATATTAATTAATTAATTTATTTAATTTTCAATACATTATTGTTCAGATAGTATAATTATTCTTTTCCTGAAATTTATTAGTATTTACATACACTTTTTTCCTATATTTAGTAGAGGGTCTACAGGGCCTCACGACACAGACTGGACTCATGGTGACCCTCCTGTTTTTCAGCCGGGGACGGGGCTGGCAGGGAGTTGAACCCCGATACCTGTGTCTGCCCATGCAAGTGCTTTAATTTGCTGAGCTATCTGGCTGGCCCTCTAGCAACATTTTAAAATCTGCTCCAACATGCAAATGAGCGGGTGAACAGGTGTGGCTGCACAGGAAGCACAATCACAAGATTTACATGGGGCAAGTGTGAGCAGGGCTCACCACCAGTCTTCAGAAAGCACAGAGAGAAAGACAACGAAGCAACCTCAGCGGGCCAGCGTCACCTCGCTGCTTTAGCGATGAGAACCCGACAAGCATTCAGAGTGGTGCTTGCCCGCAGACTTACCTCCAAGTCTGAAGAAATGAATTTGTAAGCTATATTCCAGCCCAGTGTGCTCTTCTAAGGGCTGCTCTCAGCTAACACCTTGGTCTTGGGCAGTTGGCACTCACATTTGCTGCCCTCTGACCTCAGAAACCTGTGGAGCCATAGCTTGCAGATTTCAAGGCAGGGAGCTGTAACTTGGCTCCAGAAAAGCTGCCTTCAACATTGCTGTCCTTAAACGTCAGCCCTCACTGCTGGGTTGCACACTCATTTTTGGGCCCAGTCATGACACTCGGTATTTGTGCGGACACAGCAGGCTCCCAGCTTGTATCTCACCATCACATACATGTCACTGTTTGTTTTGGAGAGTTCAGACTTACCTCCAAGTCTGAAGAAATGAATTTGTAAGCTATATTCCAGCCCAGTGTGCCGTAATTTTTTCTCTCATTGACCACAGCATTGAAAAAGCACAAGCTAAATAAAAGTTTTTTCCACCACTGTCCATAGTCAGGGTTTTCAAATATCTCTTCCGTCACCTCCCCACCGCCATTGTATCCAAACATCTGGAGCAAGTTGGCCTTCAGTCCCTGGGGAGGCTCCACGGCAACCTTAAGACAGATGAGAAGAGATGCTGCGTGAGGACAGGTGTGCACCCGTTCGGGCAGCAGAGGGAGGCAAAGGAGCTGGGCTGTGTCCAGGTTGTGGCAGGAAGCCCTGGTGCTGCCTGCTCATCTCTACCTGCAGACTTCTTGGATAGGTTTCCCTGGATTGTCCTGACTGTCTCCAAAGCCCTGAATGCAGAGCACTCAAAGGCCTGACTGACCTGCAGTGGCAGCTGAGGGCCTTCGGGGCAGATGCTGGCCGGAGTCCCTGGGCCACCTCATGAGACCCCATGGGTGCCTACCACAGGCTTTGATGGCATTGGAAACCTGCTTATTCCGATTTCCTCTCCGGGGTGCCAGAAACGCAGGAAGGTGGGGAAGTGGAGGGCAGGTTATTTCTGAGACTCTGGCCATGCCAGGTCTGAGGTGCCAGACCTCCTTGATCAGCTTGAGTGTGCACATGCATGTACACTTGTGAGAGAGGCTGAGAGTGCAGCCACTTCTACACTAGCCCATCAGAAACCTCATGTCGCTGTTATTATGTATGGCATGAATACAAATGGTATAGCTATCATTTATATGTATGGAAGTGCGTGGGTGCATGTGTGTGCGTGTGTGTGTGTGTGTGCATTGCTCATGTGCAGTGTAAATATGAGACTTCTGGATTCGAGATCAGAGTGACTGTGCACAGAGCAGCTCAGTTCATCCCCACCTGAGTGACAGGCAGCCAGGCACTCCGCCACGTTGAGAGTGCACCGCAGGGGGAGGGGCCATGGTGACGGGCGGTGGGAAGAGAGAGAGGGAGAAAGCCAGGTCTGCAGGCTTCTACAGCCTCGGGCTTTGTTCCCTGAAGCTGCACTGCCTCATTAGCCCTAAAATGCAAACCACTCACTCGGAGATGGGGAAATGTAGGTGTATGGGAGACCTGGTCTCTGGGCACCCTGTTTTTTAGACGTCTTTAACAAAATTTATCTGCTTGTTTTTCTTTGCTCAGAAAGCCGCAACTTTGCAAGGATGAGTTCTTGGATCACTGTTTCACAACCGTATGACAATTCTTTCAGGAAGGTTCTCCCATTTCTGAAAGCAGGGACAGTATGCACCCCCCCTCTCAAGGAGTACATCTGAGGGGGCAAATGGTAGAGAAGAAAGAGGAAGAGGAAAGGGAGGAGAGCTCATCATTGGGGATAGTATTCTCTTTTCATTAGCATAAATGCACCATCATTTGGCTTTTTCCTAGAAGTGAGTCATTTGATCAAACTGTATGAAATTTTAAGTCTTTCTCTTTCTGCCTATGTCTACAGAGTTACATAAAAGCAATCTTTCTGTTCATCTGTTCATATTTTCCTTGTCAGACTGTGAAAGTGTTATTTCACAGAGCCTTAACAGCATCGACATTGTATCTGTTTGCAATTGTTGTCAGTTCTAGGGAAAACAAAGATATCTCCTTGTTCTGATTTGCATTTCTCTGATCTCTAAAGGCTGGATTTCTGGTATTTCCATGTTTTTTGATCTCTTATGTTTTCTCTTTCATGGATGCTGACTTTTTTTTTTTTTTTTTTTTTTTTTTTTTTTTTTTTTTTTTTTTTTTTTTTTTTTTTTTTTTTTTTTTTTTTTTTTTTTTTTTTTTTTTTTTTTTTTTTTTTTTTTTTTTTTTTTTTTTTTTTTACTAATTTGTTGGTGCTCTTATTCATATTAAGAAAGCTGCCATCTGCCCATGTAGATAATCGTATAAGACAAAGTCCTATAAAAGTTTGTGTCACAGCAACCCAGCCCTGCTCCCAGACAGAAGAGAGGCTGATGGAGCCATAGCTTGCCAGACTGCTGATGTCTCGACCTTCCAGCCCAGGCCCTTGTGGCCAGGGCAGGGCTGCTGGGAGCAAGCTAGGTGCGGCAGGGGCAGTGTGACGGGGACTTTTTGTCCCACAGGAGTCCTGCTTGTGCTCAGGCTGGCGGGGACTCTGCTGGGATCTGCGTGTCACCATCTTCCTCCCTCCCACCCCAGTTCTGTCAGGTAGTGTAAGAGCACTTACAGAATGGCAGCCTTACAGGCATATTATAGCTAAGAGTTAGAGATCAGTTAGAGGCCTGCGACCCAGGCCCTCCAGCCTGCTGCAGAGCTAGCTTACTGCATTCATTTGGCCTGGACTGGCTAGGCTCAGAGGTTCCCCTTTTAGCAGTATGTGCAGTCAAACTGACTGTCCAGCATCTGTTTTAAAAATATGCACTGATTCCAACTTGCTTGATTCCAACACCCTTAGAAGGACTTAAGGCTGTCATGTTTGGGGAAGAGTGGCCCAGTCACAAACATCTGAATTGTGAATTATTTAAAACATCCTTCCTGGTTTCAGGCATAGGGCAGCACAAAGTAGTTTGGGGCACCAAAAACTGTACCTTTCTCAATTCAGATCAAGAATACAAACAACTTACATTTAAACAGGGCTCCTGGCTAACATTAACACGTGCTATTAATACCTAAAGGTATTCTTACCTTTACACCCTTTTGAAGAATTGGAATTGGGAAGGAGCTGTCTGATTTAGAGCTTAACCATAGCCTAAATTCAGGGTCTATGGTTACATCTGGCCTGTTCAATCTGTAAAATGGAAAATTTATAGATATTTTAGCATATGTACTGCTGAAGTGAGTTCAAAATTTATAGATATTTTGATGTAAAAAAAAATATGCTCTTAGATTCATAGGATTTCTGTTTGAAATGACCTTAACAAATAATTTTAGTATCAGAAGTCTTAGCACCAGAGCATTCATGTTGCATAAGAATTTGTACACAATGCATCAATTACCATTGTTATTATTGTTATTATTTTATGTATTTGGTACAGGGTCTCAGTAGGAGCTGCAGTTCATAGTGACCCTCCTGTTTCCACCTTCCTAGGTCTGGGCTTACAGGTGTGCACCACCACACCCAGTCTCAGTCGTGGCGGCTGGCTCAGGGTGCCTGGGCACTGGGCTGGCAGAGCATGTGGTGCCAGGGATTAAACCCTGGTCCCTGCACTTGCCTAAGCAGCCTGTTTTTAAAAAGTATCTTTTCCTCACTCAAGTTCAAAAAGTTATACATAATCATAACAAAAAAGTCAAAGAAAAATTAGAAATAGAAAACAAAATGAAGGGTTCCACTGATCAAGCCTAGAAACCTGAACATCAAAACAATGGCACCAGTAACTGATTAATCACTGACTAAAATGAAAGCCAGTGAGCTCATCACAAATCAGAAGGAAGAAATGGCTTCTCCTCCTGGCAGAGCACCATTAAGTGAACTGCTAGCCGTGGTGCTGTCAGCTGAATTCGAGCCTATGTATGCTGGGCATCCTCTCCACACTCAGCTACTCTTACAGCCCCTAAAATCTAGGCGAAATTGTGGACTTAGAAAGATACCATTTGGCAAGTAATATAATACTGATTCAACCAAACATGATCAAGCATGTTGGAAGTGCTGGGTGGAACTATGGTACGTGTACATAGTCTGAACGTTTGTAAAGGTGACAGAAGAGACAAAGTTTTATTATGTAGCTCAGGGAGGCCTTGAACTGCTGATCCTCCTGCCTCAGCCTTCTAAATGCTGGGGTTACAGGCGTGCACCATCACAGCCAGCTACTTCATGTTTTGATAGTTAACAGGATCCTTACAAATTAATGTAAAATGCTTACGAGTCCACAATGGCACAAAGCCGCGGCATAAATGATGCCGCCACGTGGCAGTTTTGCAAGAAGACCCACTGCTGCCTTTTGATCAGAGCCTTGACAATGAGCTCTTCTGCCTTGGCCACCTGGTCCTGGTCCAGAGAAATCATAGTCACATGGTGTGTTGTTCCTTTTAACTCTTGTGCAAATCTCAGTAGGACTCTGGTGAGGTCAAGCCCCATGTGACCTGTGGAGAGGTGACAAGAATGCACACTCACCCAATTCCCTTTTCAAAGCAGGGCCCAGCATCTACCAGTCAGTGGTGAGGAAACCACAAGCTGTGGAGCTTAGAGTCCCTAGCTCTTGTGGGGCCTTGGCCACTTTTTAGCCAAGTCTACGGGCATGCTGACTGTCCACCGGCGTCTACATGTCCCTTTTTCTCACAGCTGGCCGGAGGCTGCCTGAGCTGCCAACACTGTGTTTCTGGCTGATCCTGCAGCTGGGATTGAGCAGTGATTTGGAACATGGGGTGTTCGCAGTGCCCTGGTAGAACAGCTCTGGATAAATCCTCAGCCTAATGGGTCAAAGTTGGGAAGTGGTGAACTCTAAGGAATGTAATTTGGAGAGTATGAAGATAAAAGGTAAATAAAGAAAACATTCCATTTAGTAGAAATACTTCACTTAGGTCCCATAGAGCAAAGACAAGAAAAACAAGAATGAGGGACTTCTAGGAAGATAGTGGATTGGTAAATACCAGAGAAAGAGCTTCCTGGAGATCTGGTGTAACATACTGGAATATAACAGTGTGAGGAAGAGACAAAGGGGGGAGTGCGTCCTCAACACCCAGCCAGGATCTGAAGTGAGAACTGAAGCCCATGAGGAGAGAGGGGCCTTAACACAACAGAGGTGACAAACAGTGTTTTTCGCCAAGCCCTGGCTCACTGTGTGGGAGGGGTGGCTTGAAGCTGTAAATGCATGGTGACTCCTGGTGACCCCTGAGGCCTCCACAGAGAAGCACACCAGTGGAACAGAGAAGCAGACTTGGCAGACTTCCAGGTGGCTAGTGAGTTGTTCAGGCTGAGGAGTCCCCCAGAAGAGAGTGATGGGCCTGCTGCCACTTTGGAGAGAGGCCAGCTGAGCTCAGAACTCAGAGTAGGTGCAGACTTGCTTGCTCTAGTGGCTTCCAGTATTAGGGTAATGTGGAAGCAAGTTCAAGCTGGCAGGGGGTCAACTCAGCTCTAGCCGCAAAGCCAGGAGCCAGCCTAATTTCAGTGAAACTAAACACTCAGGTTCCCTGGCATATCCACTGCTCCGCTGTAAATATACTGCTGGCTTGCTGGGATTACTCAACATGGATCTGGGCTCTGTATGCCCACTCTGTTTATCAGTGACAGCAAAGATATACACTAAAGTGGACTTTTTTCTTTATTTTTTTGTTTGTTCTTATTTTTAAATGAGTGTGAACATTATTTCTAGCTATTCTTCGCTGTTCTTGTTTTTATTTTTTCCTTTTCTCTTTCCTTCCTGTCTTCTTCAACCAATTTCCCACAGTTTGTGTAATCTTCCTTTGTACTTCAATCTTGTTTCTAATCTCTTTCTCGTCTTCTGTTTTTCTATTTATTTTCCCTAACTCCTTTTAAATTTTCTCCTCTGAGGGGAGATTTCCATGCTGAGGGCACCTGCTATATAAAATCTTCCAGTTTGTTCTGCATTTTGTTATATGATCACTAATCTAGTTCACATGTTAAAGGTGGCAAATTAACAGTTACCACAGTTTGTCATTTTCTAGGCTACATTTATTATTGATAGCTGCTGTTATTACTGACTGTGCTACTTTAGCCAAGGTGAAATAATTGTTCTAACCAGTTGTTCTGAGATGACAAGACTGAACTTACCTGAGTGTTGTAAACAATACTATAGGCCAGTGCTAAAGAATCAGGGGCTAGATCAAATAGATAACAACTCATCACCAATAAGATGAAGAGGTAGGATCTTGCAACAGATTCAAGACCCAAAAGCAAGTTAGACCTGGAAGACATCACTGAGTAGTCATTTACTAAGCATTCTTGATACTTGGTAAGAGAGAGAGAGAGAGAGAGAAAGAGAGAGAGAGAGAGAGAGAGAGAGAGAGAGAGAGAGAGAGAGAGAATGAGACAGCACAGAAATAAGATGTTACCCCAGACTCTAGCTTACCAAGGGCAAATACTCAGGGGGCAATGAAGTAGAACAGTTTCAAAGCCAGCCACCCATGTGGACTATCTAAAATGGTAACAGCAGAAGTAAAATGCAGATGAATGAGGTTTTAGAAAAAATGAAATCAGAAATAACTTCTCAGATAAATGTCTTAACTTATAAAAGTATCTTTCAAAACTGATGGAAAAGAAAAAAGTCCACTTTAGTGTCTATCTTTGCTGTCACTGATAAACAGAGTGGGCATACAGAGCCCAGATCCATGTTGAGTAATCCCAGCAACTGTAGAGATGGCAACCATAATGAAGAACATAGTGAATCTACAGCAGATAGAGATTAAAAAAATAATTCAAGAGCTTAGGAAAATGGCAGAAACCATGAACATCCAACATAGGAAAAAATGAATTATGTGAAACAGATTCAGATATCCAGGAGATCAAAAATTCCATTGAAAGTGTTTGCAGTAGAATAAGCCAACATCAGATATTGAAGACAGCATTATGGTTAGCCATCATGAAAAGAAAGATCTCTTAAAAATAGCAAGGGACCATCAAAAACTCAACCCAGCATCATCTGGATGATGCCCAGAATAACGTAAGACTGATCAGAGTCAATACAAAAGCAGGAGACACCATAAGCAGCATAAAAAACTGTTCACAGAAGTAATGGCAGAAAATTTTCTAAGTATGGAAAAAAAAGTTGACATGCATACAAGTAAGGCATATAGAACTATAATTAGCCATTATAAAAACTACACTGAGACATATAATAGTCAAGATTCCAGAAATTCAACACAAGAACAGAATACTAAAAGCTGTTAGAGAAGAGAATCAAATGACTTATAACAGAAAGCCCATCAGAATCACAGCTGGTTTCTCAACATATACCCTATAGGAGAGCCTGGAGTGAATTACTTTAATTCCTGAAAGAGTAACTCCTTTAAGACCAGATTGACGTAACTTATAAAACTATCTTTCAAAACTGATGGAAAAATAAGATACTTCTATGATAAAGAACAACTGAAGAAATTTATGAACTTCATTCAATCAGCACTCCAAAGTGTTCCGAAGGACATTCTAGAAAAAGTAGTGGGGACTTCAACTCCATGAACAGAATAGAAGAGGCAGGAACAGCTCCAGACACACTCAGCTCTCCTATCTTTGGGGCCAAACACCTTCACTGGGAGGAAGATGGCTTCTTCTGTAAATCATGCTGGGAACCAGCTTTCCACATGCCAAACATTAAATCTAGACCCATGTCTCTCACCAGTCAATAAAATAAAATTAAAATGAATCAAAGATCTAAATATTAAAACACAAGCACTAAGTCTGCTGGAATATAGAATTGGTAGAACTCTTGAAGACATTGGTGTAGGCAAAGACTTTATGAACAAAATTCCAATTGCATAGCAACTATCACAAAAAATCAACAAGTGAGATCACATCTTATTAAAGAGCCTTTGCAAAGCAAGAGAAACCA